>BQNB010051760.1:0-38637 GCA_026074375.1 Tanacetum coccineum | reverse complement strand
GCTATTAAAGAATAGGGTTAAGAGCTCAAAACTTATTTGAGGCTTATATAAAAATCGGGTATTCGGGTACGGATACGGGTACAGGTAAACAGGCGGGTATTACTAGAACCCGTACCCGCGAAAAAAACAATATTCCTACCCGAACTCATATCCAAACCCGCGAACCCGCCCCCGAACCCGACCCAACCGGTTCGGGTTTCGGTTTTCCCCGTCGGTGTCGGGGGCTTTTGCCATCCCTAGTCGGAGGTTATCGGAGCTTGCGTAGTGCTGTGCTGGGATCGATTTCCCCTAACACTTATGTCTTGAAAGTTTTCTATCAGGTGTATCACTAGATTGGATCGTTATGCCCACCTGAGGGAGACCCACCATTTGCTACTATATAGTTGGCTAAAGCTAGCTTCAATTGCTCAGGGTGTTCATACCTGATACCTAAACAGATGTCATTTGGTTCCAAGGGATAGTGAGGTCATGTTTTGAATATGTAACCTTTTTTTGCCTTACAACTAGGGTCTATGTTAGCATCATCAAGGTCCTCTAAAGACTTACCTTTTGTTTGAGGGACTGGCCCATCAACAAAACCCCTAAACAACCCATTATTGGTACACATTCTGTTTAGAAATGGGTCTTGGGTACTTAAGTTCTTAATAACTACATTCTCCTCCCTTCAGTCTGAAAATCTACTTCTTCAAGTTTCTCACACTCATCATTACTATAGTATTCATCACTAGACCCACTACTTAATACCCTATTTGCTTCTTCATTAATGAAGTCAAGCACATCATAGTCAAAATGTTCCACATACAAATCAATAAACCATTTTTGTTCATACACAACCCTAGAAA
This sequence comes from Tanacetum coccineum, assembly GCA_026074375.1. Classification (NCBI taxonomy): domain Eukaryota; kingdom Viridiplantae; phylum Streptophyta; class Magnoliopsida; order Asterales; family Asteraceae; genus Tanacetum; species Tanacetum coccineum. The sequence goes on along the minus strand of BQNB010051760.1, from coordinate 37,795 downwards.
ATTCATCTACATCATTATCTGTCTTAAGTTCTTTAATACCCACATTCAAAGGTGTTTTTATAGGACAATAATATAACCTATGAACAATTCCATGAACTAAATGTCTAATAATGTCATGAAATTGAACATAGCTCATACCTTTGAAATTTATATTAGTGATTTGTTTTTCATCACCTTGTACGTATCTTAATGAGGTTGGAGTGAAAATCCTATCATGGTGTAAGTTAACAGTAAACACTTGATCTGCCATTATAAAAAAGATTAGGGTTACAAAAATTAGGGTTTAAAATGGATTAAACAAAGGAGAAACAACAATTAAAGTAACAAACAATAATTATAATCTTACCTCTTCCCATTATGAATGTTTACTATAATCAATTGAGGGAGTCGTAGATTTAGGATTTCATAATTGGGGGAAAATTTATGTTGTGAAAAGATGAAACTGATAAAATGGTTAAGTTTCATTATATTTTATACTAGGGTACATGTCATCGGTCAATATAAGTCAACAGCTGATGTGGTATATCCAACAAAGTAAAAAAAATGATGTGTTATTCTCAAGTTTAAACCGAACCAAACGGTCATATTACCTTTATCGTTATAAATTTGAAAATTTTAATATAATATCCAAAGTTCGTTACCTAGATGTATAAAATTTAGAAAGTTGGTTATACTCCAAGATGAAGACATTTAAGGCCAAAGGAGAGTCAAACTGCCTGGACATCTCACCTAATTCAAGCTTATTTCGGGATATATGGGTATTGGGTAATTGGGCAGAGCCATAATGTTATGGCGACAAAATTTAATATCTAAAAACCACACTGCAAATCGGTTCTTTAGAGGCGCACATTACAAGAGATAGTCAAATATTTTTAAAGAAATTACACTACAGTTTTTTCAGCTAAGAGGTACGCCCACCCTGCCCCCCTCGCGTCTCCGCCAATGGGTAACCCTGTTAATCATGGGATAATTATAATGGACCTTTTGCATCCATCCGTCTTGTTTGTTGTTTGCCATGTTGCCATTAATCAATAAATCAACTTATCAGGCGCCTACTAAATAATATCCATGGTGTGTTATAGCACATAATTGCATGATTTCTTCTTTCTAGCCGAATCTGAAGTAATATATATATATATATATTTTTGTAAAAACAGATCACTTTGAGTTAGAATTCATTCAAATTATGATGTAGTCAAATAGTTAGCATTTCAACACTCTTCCTATGTTTTCTTGAACTCACAGCTCAGAAAGGAGAAGCAGATACAAGAAATACCAAAAGCAATAAAACTGGAAGAAACCGAATAAGTGACAAAAGAAGCAGTCGCAACTACACTCAGAAGAGCAATTAGCTTCTACTCCACTATTCAAGCCCATGATTGTCACTGGCCTGCTGAATCTGCTGGGCCTTTGTTATTCCTCCCTCCACTGGTAACTTTTCTATGTACTCAAACTCATGTTTGTGTTAGCAGCGTTAATTCGATCTGCATGAAATGTTAAGAGAAGATGTAATCTTTACACGATTTAGTAATATGTCTACGAACAGGTGATAGCACTGTTTGTGAAAGGCGCCATGAATGTGGTTCTAACACCTGCACATCAGCTAGAAATTAAACGCTACATATACAGCCATCAGGTATTTTTAATGTTTTATAGCTAGCATGTTATGAGAGTCAATAGCCTTCAAGGTCATATAAAATTTATAATTACAGAATGAAGATGGACGTTGGGGATTACAAATCGAGGGTCATAGCACGATGTTTGGGTCAGTACTTAGTTACGTTACCTTGAGATTACTTGGAGAAGAAGCAGATAGTGGTGCAGAGGATATGGCGGTAGTTAAGGGCCGTAAATGGATCCTTGACCATGGTGGTGCAGTCGGGACTCCTTCATGAGGAAAGTTTTGGCTCACACTCTGTTTCCCAGCAATTATTCTTCCTACACATTGGTTATCATAAATGCAAACATTAACGTATACTATGTATTTTATGGAAGCTTGTTGAAATGCATACGAAAAATAAAATCTATCTTTTGTAGATTCTTGGAGTATATGAATGGGGAGGATGCAACCCTATGCCACCGGAATTTTGGCTCCTCCCAAATTTTTTTCCAGTCCATCCAGGTTAGCTTCATTACCTCTAAGGACCTAATAGTATGATAAATCAAATAGTTGTTATGATAAAATCCATCTTATAATATCATAAAAGTACACGCATAGAGGCAAAATGTTGTGTTATTGTCTTAGTTTACATGCCGATGTCATACTTATACGACAAAAGATTCGTGGGAAGAATAACCAGATTGGTTCAAGCACTATGACAAGAGATTTATAGCGATCCTTATCACAAAATTAATTGGAACAGAGCACGTAATACTTGTGCAAATTTTGTAATTTGATATTGTAATAAAAGATCAGTGAAATTTCGTAATCTCATATGGCGATCTGTTGGATCGAATTATCTAACCTTTCTAATCAAAATATACCAAAGTAATAGTTTTTCTATTAATCAAATTTCTGTCATCATCTTTTACATGTATAAATCGAGTTCTATATATAAGAAATGAAAGGGTGCGTTCTAAAGGTTGTGTCGGTTGATGAACCGATGCATCCCTTGGTGAAATAACTGTAAAACGGTTATGTAACCGTTTTTCTATAACTGTCATATTTGACAGCGGGTATGATTACCCATTGGGTTGGGTTTGACCCGATTTGACCCAATATTCTCCCTCCTAATCATAAGCGCTGTGGCTTAGATCTTTTAGTCCTATGAGCTGTTCTCATGGTTAAGAATTTGATCTTCGGGAGTGCCTTTGTGAGTATGTCTGCTTTCTGGTAATCTCACACTTACGAATTCGCCTTTTGTAAGTCTTCTCTTATCGAACGCATTCTCTAATGAGTGATACTTCGGTCGATATGTTGGCTCTTCCATAAAATACTGGAATTCTTCATAAGTTCTAATGCAGACTGTTTTGTCAACTTGTATTGTAATCTTCCTCTTCTTGCGTGTGAGTAAGCTTGCTTAGTAATCTTTTAAATAACCATAATGCTTGTGTTTGCAGCTGCTGTTAGCCAAAGCAAAGAATTCTGATTCACATTGATATAAATGCTATAGTGGCTTGTTTTAGTGTACTATCCAGCTGATTAGGTGATTCTCACATAGAAAGAGTAATATGCCGTAGTATCCTTTTCTTCTTGAGTGTTGACACTAGGAGACGCATCCGAAGCTACTGACGCTGTATTCCATGTATCTTGGTTTCCTCCGTTATGCATGTAGGTAATTCCATGAAACCTTTGATTCCTTTTACATACGTAGTACTTGTCTATTGCTCATATGTTGTTTCTTGTGTTCTTGCATAAAACGACTAAGTAATCCTACAGAATAACTTAAGTCGGGTCTTGTGTGAAGCATATATCTTAAGCATCCAATCAAGCTTCGATATTTGGTTGAGTTGACCATTGTTCCTTCTGTAATCTTTGTTAATCTTGTGCCTGGGTCCATTGGTATCAATGTCTTGTTGCAGTCTATCATTCCAGCTTCCTTTAAGATTTTGCTTGCGTATGCTGATTGCTTTATCGATACGTCCACCATTGTCCTATTGACTTCTATGCCTAAAATAAGTAGGCTAATAATCCTGAGATTCGCTCATTTCAATCAAATTTTTTCTTCCATTTGAGCTTTGAACTTAGTCAATTTCCTTCGTTGGTGGTGCGGAAATGATTAATCCATCTACATAGACTCCTATTAGCATATCGATCTTTTGATTTCTTAGTGAGTAATGGCTTGCTCAGTGCGCATTTTTCTTGAAAAACTAATGACTTCAATGTATTGTCTAATTTTATGTTTCCAAGCATGTGGTGCTTGTCTTAGTCCGTATAAGAGCTTTAATAAGTCTAACTAACTTTATTCCATTGTTTTTTCTCTTTTATGAATCCTTCGTGTTTGTTTGACGTATACATTTCTTTTAAATCTCCATGTAGAATGCCAGATTTACGTCAAGGTGATGTATCTTTCCATTTATTCTTAGCAACTATGGCGAGTAGTAGAACCGGAATGTTCCATTCTTGCTAATGTCGAAGACTTCTCAAAGTCTATGCCATGCCTGTATGTACCTTTTGCTACTAAATCTAGCTTTGTGGTTGATTATATTTCCATTATCATCTCTCTTGGATCTTGAATACCTATTTTAAGCCTATTGCTTTATGTCCTTTGGGAAAAGATTAATATCCATGGTATTAGTTTCTATTGATGGAATCTAACTCGACCTTACATTGCTTCATCCATTTTTGATCGCTTGATGCTACCTTGTAGTTCCTGGGTGTCATCTCAACTAATAGAAATTCCTCGGTGTTCTCCGTATAAGTCCTTTAAATGTTCTAAAGACCTCTTAATGGCGTAGATCAAAGTGTGATGGTGAATCTAATGATTTGAATTTAATCAGAGGTCACTTGATAGTAGAATTGTGTTTAGGTGTTAGGTATGACTTGGGAAATTTTCTTCTGGACGATCGTGTAATGGTGTGTGAAGTGTTTGAGAATGTGAGGAGAGTCCTCTAGTATGGTGATCGTAATCATCATTATCAATATTGTTTCGGAAACTCATTATCACCTTTATTTGGTTGAGTTTCTTGATCAGGATGTTCATTTGTGACTTCAGGGTCTCCTATATTGAAGTTTGTCCATTCAGGTTCGTCATTGGTGTGCTCACCTATATATCCTTTCCAATCCTCCCATGGTTTATTCTCCTATAGATGAAACTTCGCAGTCATCTACTAACAATACCCTTTGTGTGGTGTGAATCAAATAAGACCGATAAGCTTTCGATAGCCCCCCCTACTATTTCTTTCCTAGTATAACCAATATAATGCTTCTATCATCTAACTTAGTCAGATGTTGTGATGGTACCTTCGCAAATGCTATGCAGCCGAAAATTCTTAGATTTTCTAAGTTTGGCTTTCTTTGTTTAATTGCTTCGTATGGAGTGATGTCTTCTAGTGCTTTCGTAGGAACACAATATTAGGATGTATATTCTTTCCTAACAGTTCATGCCCGAACCCAAAAATTTTGTAGCATGTTAGCGCTTTCATCATACACTAGTTGTGGACCATGATTGTCCTTATTCCTTCTTTCAACAACTCCATTTTGTTGAGTGCTAGTAAGGTGCAGTAATGTCGTGCTATGCCGTTATTCCCTTACAATATTGTGTGAATTCGTTTGATGTGAATTCTCCTCCTCGATCTTTCTCAACATTTTTAATGTTGTCCCTAATTCATTTTCAATAGATTTCTTAAATTCCTTGAAAGTATCAAATGCTTGATCTTTCGTACTTAAGAAATATGCCCACATATATCTTGATATCATCACTAACAAGAATATGTATTTTCGTTCCTCCGGAAGGTGTTGTTGGTGTGATTGGTCCACATAAATTCTCCATATACCAAATCTAAAGGATGATGTGGATCTAGCTTTTGCTTTCTTTGGGAATGGCGCTCTGGCATTGTTTACCAATCAAACAAACACACAAATTGAGATTGTATTTATAATGGCGGTTATTCCGTGGACTAAAGCCACTTTGATCCATTGATGATTAAGTGACGCACGAAGTTGAGATTCCTAGTCTTGCATGCCATAACCATGTATCTTCCTTCAAGTTTGCTAGTAAGCAAACAGTGACCAGTCCTTTGTATTTCGCCTTATATAGTCCGATTATTCTGTCAGTGTGAATTTTCATGAAAGATTGGGTATCCATGTCATAAAGTCGAATTCGATCGACTTCCATCCCACTTTCACCCATTTCAGTGAATAGTCCAAGTCTCATTAAGTTGCTTTTCAAGTCAGGAATGGTAATATACTTGTGATATGATTTCTATCTTTGTTTCTCAACATCACATTCTATTAATTGAACCTTTTCTTAAAATAAATCTCTATATATGAACCATCTCCGAATCTTACATTCCACTAACCTTCTCATCATAAATCCTTAAACAAAGTTCACTTATATCCAGTCAAAGATTACTAGCTCCATTGTCTAAATACCATAGACTATCCATATTCGTCTCTTATATCCTACATTTTCTTCATGTACGAGACCTCTTGCTCTTCAACCTCTAATATGGCCATTAATAAGGTCGATTCCAAGTCTTCTTCAACGAGATTAGAATTGCTCTGTTTGTTCTGTCTTTAAGTGACAGTTAGGTGCAATGTGCCCTAATTTCTTGCATTTATAGCATTTTACTTTGCTAGTATCATAAGTTGATTTCTTGAAGTTATTTTTATCATAACTCCTATGAGAGGTTTCTCCATCTTTCCTCTCTTCCTTAAAATTCTCATGATTTCTTTCTTGTGAGAATTTATGCCTTCCACGTCCACGTCCTCTAAAATATTTTCCTTTATTCTCATGTCGTGTGAACATCAATTTTTCTTGATTATCCACTTGTTTGCCTTTCTTATACTTAATCCTTTCTTCATAGTCTTAGTCCTACAATTGCTTCTTCTAAATCATTTCATCTAGATCTGAGTATTGTACTAATGACGCAACATTTGCAGATACCTATCGTACCGTATACTATTTAACGTACTAGTGTTCATCTTCTCCATTGTATGCCCTAGACTACTGCTTTGTTAATAAGGTTTGTTAGTTTTGTGGTGAAGGAATCGATGGTCTCCGTCTTCCTTCATGTTGTAGCAAACTCAAATTCGGATTTGAGTGTTTGCCACCTTGCTTAGTTGGACTCTTTCTTCTCATATGTTGTCTAGTTTTTTATAAGGGCATCCATAAGGGGGGCCTTTATTTGGGTTTTTGTGTTTGTGATTTGAAAAGCTGTTGTTCTTACTGGTAAGGCTTGATAATAGGAATGCATACAGTTTATTTCTTTTTGTTGTCTGCTTGGTTTTTTCATTGGGTACTATCATTTCCCATAAACCATTCGCTTCGAGGATAATTTGCATTCGAATTGCCCATAGTGAGTAATTCGAGGGTTTTAAAGTTAGACATTGGAATTGTGGTGTACTAGTAGTACCTACTTCCTTCTTCGAAGTATCTCCACTTTCTTTCGTCATACTCACTAGGATCCAAAAAAAATCTCCACTAAATAAAATTCCTAACCCTTAAGTGTGTCGATTTGTGGTGAGTACTCTATGCGTATTGTGCCTTAACGGCAATCAATCTTAGCGGGACTAGTTTTTTTTTTTCAAAAACTACCCTTGGGGATTTTATATTCTAAAAACGAATAACCTAAGGTTAATTACTCCTTAAAAAATTATCTCTAGAATCTAGTAAGGCAGAAATTTTCCTAGGCTACTATATTTTCAATCTTCGGATTTAAGCAAAAGTTAACTAACTAGAATTAAGGGGTAACTTATGGTAAAAACAGCCTAACCCTATATATATATATATCTAAAATTGATTATATACAAAATGAAAAAGTAAAGGGGTTGGTTTGTACAACCTCCCTAGGTTAATTATAACCTTGTGTGTCCCTTTGATTTTGTCCGCTCTTTCTGTCTTAGTGTGGTAGTTCGGTCCTCCTCTGTGGGGTTCGTCTCCTTGAGGCTTGGTCCTTCTCTTCTTCTTCTCCAGTGGATTTGTCAGCCAATTGATATGGCGATTATGATCTCTCTTTCTCCTTGTGTTCTTAACCATGGGTTCCTCCAATTGGTTGGTGCGAAAGCTTTTAGGGTTTCATGATATTTTGGGGATCTTGGTGAAAAACCACCGTTTGATATGGGGTTTTTATTTGGATAACCACAAATACAACTGATTGATTCGAAGCGGGTTCGAATTATCGATGCTTCAAAAGGTGTGTTTGTTCTTTTGGATGCTTTTGATTTTCGTCCGTTTTTTTTGATTACCTTTCGGTACCTAATTTGTGGATAATATCTTTGTTTTCGAATCTGGAAAAAAAAATGCCCAACCCTGTTGTTTTCGGGGGTATGAAATTTTTTTTTTTTTTTTTTTTCGAAATTTGTTAAAAATTGTTTCAGGGTCAAACCCCTTCGTTGCTAGTGATTTAGAATCACTTGGTGGCGATTGATGGATTTGCCCAATCAAGAAAAGCAGTTTATACTAAACACGAAAATGATAGTTTTTTTATTTTGTGTTCTTGTTGTAAACTGTTTTCTGGAAATAATTGCTGCGTTTTTTTCTTGATTCGAGATGAACACAACAGGTATATGATGATTTTGGTTTAATCAACCAAAGGCTCTGATGCCAAATGTTGGATCGAATTATCTAACCTTTCTAATCAAAATATACCAAAGTAATAGTTTTTCTATTAATCAAATTTCTGTCATCATCTTTTACATGTATAAATCGAGTTCTATATATAAGAAATGAAAGGGTGCGTTCTAAAGGTTGTGTCGGTTGATGAACCGATGCATCCCTTGGTGAAATAACTGTAAAACGGTTATATAACCGTTTTTCTATAACTGTCATATTTGACAGCGGGTATGATTACCCATTGGGTTGGGTTTGACCCGATTTGACCCAATACGATCACCTGATAATTAAGGAGTACCACGTGCAAATCTATGATCATGCGAGGGTTTAGATCCTTTCTTAGGTATCTGCTTACGAACGACTTGTCTTTTGTTTTAGTTTTTGTGGACGTATATAAGATGCGTGATGTATAGTAAATGAAGAGGTGATGATTTCAAAGACAATTATACAATCAGGATAATTTACTATTTAAGACGCATATGTAATCATGTAACGTGCCTTTAACTAGTACGTACTATTACCAAGCTCTGTTAGTACCACTAATGACTCGCCTTAATGATTATAAACTCATTTTTGAACTGTAATGCAAAAATGTCGGTAAACGAATATGCACCTTGGGAATAAGTTAGAAGACTAGATATTGTAATTATTTACGCTTCCCCATGTATATCGCTTCAACATTTACATATCTTGAACCCGCAAAAAGAGATCCTCTCTGCAACTTTTTTTTCCACTCTAATAACCTGAAATGAGAGTGACCTGTGTTTAAGAGCAGAAAAAGGTGAATTACGGGCACAATATTTGATTTATTCTACTTCACGTGCATATGTAGCAATGTTGCATGTGTGCATTACTTAATTGTTCTATTCCAAATGATTCTCTCGGTTGAAGTTTTTCATATAAGTATCAATTTAAAATTTTCCAGTAAATCCACTAACCTTAAAGTATACTAATGCTAATTAACTGTATTCACGTGTATCCATGAATGCGAATTCAACAAGTGGTATAGCATGATTGCTATTTGTTAAAAAATTTACAGATAAATAGCTTGATTGATATTGTACAGATATGTGGGTAATTAAAACCATATCAGGTCTGAACTCAAGCACATTTACCGGATTTGAAAACCTTAAGTAATGGCCTGTTAATGGTTTATCTCTTGCACAAGCGTTTTCAAAAATAAAGATGTAAATGATAGCATAAACTATAGTTTATGGAAGCATGCGCTAATGCCGACAAATTATGACTTCAAGATTCTGCGTGTCTTTAAAATGTCATTTGTTATGATTCTCTCTTGAATTCTGTTAGGCCATACCTGATTCTTGGAATACGAAAACAAGTTAAGAAACAAAAATCACACCAATCTCAAAATCCAGAAAATTGAAGGGAAATAAAGTCCATGGAGATTAGTTTAAAATAGCCTGAAATGGGAGCAACTTGTGTTCGAGAGCAGGAGAGAGGGAGTGAACCCAAGCCTTGATGTACTTAGATCGAACTCTAGAAGACGATTCTCTAATTGATGCCCACCTAAGACAATAGAGGTTCTTGGCTCAGCTCCTCCATCAATAATTGCAAGGCAGATCACATTCTTCTTAACTTCCACCATTATGTTTGAGCCAGACAGTTTCAAGTTAACCAATACCGCATTCCCTGGCAAAACTATGTCGATATCTGGAACCCCTGGTCCAGTTGTTGTCTTTGAAGCGGTCTTTGAATCAAAGCATGCTCCAAATGGGGCAACAGATGTTACCCTTTTGATTTTCTTCACAGCAGCTGCCTTCACATAATCTTTAACCAGACGCTTATAAATGGATGCATGTAAAGTGGTATAAGGTGCTAGAGTACTAACCTTGGTACCCCCAACCCCATTTTTATCCAAAGATAACAAAGATGAATTAAACGATACACGTTCACCGCTTATTTCAATGTCTTGGACACTGATGAAATACTCGTTGGAAAGACCTTCCCAAGGAGAAATTGCAGGTGTGCTAACTGGATTGATAACGAGTGGGGTCCTTACGAGTGACAAAGCTTGATCTTGGATACTAGGTAGCAAGTAATATGGCCCTCCACCAACATATATGTCCCCTAGTCCATTTTCAGACGACGATGGTAAACAAAGAGCAAATTTTGGAGCCATATTGAATATAGATGAAATTTGAGAAGCCAATGAAAGTTGAGTTCTTGCAAGGCCAACGGAACCTATTGTATGGTCACCAGGTAAGCCCTCTGTAATATCAGAGCCACCACAAGTGAATTGGAATTTGGGTGCGTCGTAATCTCTCAAAACAAAGCGTCCATCTGTTGATGCTACCCTCATTGTATCCTCGCCAAGTTCTTGAGCTGTCCAGTATGTTCGGAAGTGGTTGAAAGCAAGGACACCGCAGGTGTTGTTGGAACACCCTGGTCTAGGAGTTGAGTTGCACCCTACACATTCATACCCCTTGGCTTTCTGACATTTGTTTGAACCGCATGATACTCGTTTATATGAAGATGAAACGTATGACCTACAGTCAAACCAAACAGATTCAGCGTCAAGGTCAATCAACGCATCCACCACGGTAGGCAACGATCCAACCTGAAATGTGGTGTAGTATTGAAGACTAGTTTCATTTTTTCTAATGGGAAAGTGAATGGCAGTGTTTTTAGGTAGTTTATTTGGATCTAAAGCAGCAAAAGAAAATGTTACAAGAGAGAAGAATAAGAGTATGGTGAGCCTTTGAGAAGATGCCATTGTGCTTGTACTTGCAATTTCATAGATATCATTGCAGCTCTTTTATACTACGCTAGCTGCAATAAAAAAAAATTGTTTAAATGAGGTCAAAGCTGGCAACTCGATATGGCTTGTTGCCAAATATATTACTCATATTGCCATATGCGCTCATATACAATTTCATATTATTTTGGTAATGGTGTACATCGAATCAGGGTCCACATCACGGTGGAAAGAATAGGAAATAGGGTGCTACTATTTCTGCAATCCCAGCGCATCATGTTTTGTATTTTTAAGTATTTGCACCGTCTTTTTTCCACCCGTTTACACTATAAAGCAGTTTTTTTTATCAGTTTTTGCTTCGTACTTTTTAACAGTTTAATATTTTTAACTTGTTAAACTTTATATTTTTTGTTTCGCATTTCGCGTTTCGCTGTTTTATAATATAAACAAAATTATAAAAATAAAATAAAACTTTTTATAAACGAAAAAATGGAAAATTAAGAGGGGTATAAATAGCTTTTTAGGGGAGGTCTTTGAAATACTTTTTCCGTCCCAAAATTATTGTCCCCTATTTTTAAGTCTTTTTCTTCTAACTTTGACCGTAAATATTTTTATTTGTGTTATATAATACTTGATGAAAATCATAGCTATGAAAATACATTTAAAACCCAATCAATTCATATACTTTTTATTAAGTATTATATAACACAAACAAAAATATTTAAGGTCAAAGTTGAAAGAAAAAGACTTGAAAAATCAATAGAGGACAATAATTTTGGAACGGAGGGAGTACTAGGAAAGAATTATGTTGGGCGATGGTTGTAACATGGTTATTTCTAAATGTTGGACAATTACGACATCAATGTTATGACACCTAGATCCACGGATGTGGTTTTTAAATGTATTGGCTTTGCAATCCAAAAAGGGCTAGCGGCGCAGCTTGTTGCCCGTTTGCCTTCCACCACTATGTAAATCCTATTTTTAATAAAAATAATGGAAAGTTACCGTTCTCAATCCTTTACATGTTTGCAAATTACAACAACAAACTCGAAGTTCAATCGCGAAACGATAGATCGCGAGTTTTATCGAGAACAAGTAGCAAGCACGAGAGACTACAAAGAACTAACAAGAATATGCACACGTATACCCTCGTACCAAACCTTTATTAAAAACCTAATAAAGCTATTACAACGAGGAAGAAGAATAACTAGCATCTAGAGATGAGGAGATAGAAACCTATCCTAAGTCGAATATGAAACATCATTGCCTTGCAAGGCAAGCTTAACTAATCCTAGTTCGCGTCTAATCCTAATCTATATTACAATGTGCACTTAAGTCCCTAATTTATATTAAGTTTGCTCGTAATATCCTACAATTTCCATCTCAGGAGTAACACTTTAATATGACCAATCCTCAGCATCTTTTCCTTATGCTCGAACCTCGAACCGGGAACCAACTTATTTACCAAGCATTGTACTTCATTAATTTCCCTAATTAGCATCTATAGACTCCTTCACTTTTTTCTTTTCTGCAACATTATCCTCTGCACCCTCTTGACCAGGTACTTCAGTTACCATAATGTTTGTCCCCACCTTTATACCAAGGTGTACATTTTCCTGCTCCTTTACCAAGCACTCTGTGTTTGTCTTTTTTCAAGTTGCTTGTCCTCAAACCATTTTGGAGCCACTACAGCATCATCGTTACTAACCTGAAAAACATTAGCTTCATGATTCCCTTGAGCTCCCTGCAGTTTCACCTCAAACCAAACACGTTTATCAACTTGTACTTGTAACACCCTCAAATCTGAGTATGCAGCGGAATGTTGAATATCCGAAGGCGTTACATTATTGGGTCAATAGCACAAGATCAGAGAACGACTACTAACGTGTCGTTTGAAAAAGATACATTGGATTAACAAAATACTTGTTTGTTACATAAGCTCATGGCTTCAAATGGTTCAACAAAATAGATAAAGATTTCGGTTTATAACAATTGTCCCCAAAGTGTAATAAGACCCCAAATCTTAAGTGTTGACTCTTCAATTATTGACTCCCAATGTATCATCGCACCTCGTGCCTTATTGACCTGAAAAACATGCTTAAAACGTCAACATAAAGTTGGTGAATTCATAGGTTTATGTAAATCAATGGTAGGACCGCAAGATTTCCAAGTGTATGATTAAGCAACAGATGCAAACATCATAAAAAGTAATTACGTTTCCTAAGCTCATGACACCGAGGCTCGACGTATATGAATGCAATTATAAATTGCCAACTGGTGTCCGTGAATGATGTGCTAACCCTGCAACATCCCAAATTCGACATGGTATGCGTTCGTTCCCAGTGATAGCTAGTCACCCGAACGGGGATTGTCAATCCCTAATAGATCTATCCATAACATTCGCGCCCGCACAATGTAATTCCCAACTACATCTATGCAATTAACAGTTCATGATCATGGACATAAAGGGGTTATGGTAACTTAGGCAAACACGTAATCATGGCATAAAATGTACACTTGCGTCCAGTTTGTAAAACAAAGCATGTTCTCACCCCAAGGATGTAAATCATTTAAATAATTGTAAAGCATGGGGCTATGAACTCACCTTAGCCGGTAGTTCTCTGAATGATAACAAGTATCCAAGTAGGTAGTGGATCACACCGTTAAGTACCTAAGTAAGTACGGTCAAGTCTTAGTTTACACATTTAAACTAACGACTCATTGTATAAACTAAATCCCATTTTAAGTTTATATATATATATACCGTTATCACTTGTGTGGTGACACACAAGATCATTGTATTTATAGTTTCGATGGTTCTCGAGAAACGTGAAAAACATTATTAATAAATATACTTTATTTATTAGTTTGTTATTAAATCGTTCGTTGTCCGAATACCTTATCGTTCGACCGACGGGTTAAATGTTTCACTTTTGTTCTAACATACCCTTAGGTTTCTAGTTATTGCACTTCTAGTCCCTAGGTTTATAAATATATAACACTTACACTTTAAACTTTCTAGTTGCGAAAAAAGTCATAACTTGTCCTTTAATTTCCGAAGTTACAAGTTTGGTCCTTATGGTTTTATAGTTTCGAAAAGAAATGAGTTTTATCTTAATACTTTGCGTTAATTATAATTATAAGTCCCTGGAGTTATTGAAAATACAAGGAATGACAATCTTATATCCTTAGGTTTTACGGCATTTTACGCGTTTTAGTCCCTCCGACTTGTCAAATATCGCATTTTCAACTCAATTAAATCCCGAAAAAAACACAAAAAAAAAAAAAAATAAATAAACCAAAAACAAAAAAAAAAAAAAAAAAAAACACACAATGTGGTATTTGGTCTTATTTAGTCTAAATAAGCCAACAAGCCATTTTGGATTATAAATTAAGCATTTCAGATTTTTTTGGCTTAACGGGCCTTATTGGGCCCGTTAAGGTCCGTTTATCTTTTTAAAGGTCCGTTATGGTTTGAATAGGTCCGTAAACCTTGAATAAGCTCGTACAGGGCTGTTAAGCTTACAATAAGCTCGGTGAACTTATTGGAGCTTATTTCGAGCTTATTGGGCTTATGGGCCCAATAGCTTAACCCGATAAGGGTGTTTAGTGTTTTAGACCTTTCCTAGTGTTTTTCCCACTCGTTTTTAAGCCTAACAAAACTGTTTCCTTTTCAGCTTATTCCAAATAAGCTGAATAAGCTATTTAGAACTCAAATGGGCGGTATTGGGCCCGTTTAGGCCGGTATGTTTTAAGGTCTAGTTGGGTCCATTTGGGTACGTTAAGTCTTTTTAGATCCAATAAGCGCTTTGGAGGTTGGTTCGCTTATTTAGCTTATTCGATAAGCTAATAAGCAACTGTTGGGCCTATTGGGCCCGGTAGAAACCCGGTAAGGGTTCTAGAGTTTGGGGCTCGGTCCATTAAGTTCTCAAGAGCACAAATGCCCTTAATAAGTTCCTTTAAAAACTGTGAAGTTGGTAATAAGCCCGGGAGAGCTTATTAGTGCTTATTCGGCTTTATTGGGCCCGTGTACCAATAGTTAAAACAAGGGTGTCATACCGAGTCATTAAGCAATTAATAGTTATTTACCACTCTTTTAAAGCTACGATCTGTTTTATTATTCTGCTTATTCACAAATAAGCTAATAAGCTTTTGGTTGGGACGGTTTGGGCTTGTTTAGGCCCCGGTAAGGGTTCCAAAGATGTTCTAAGGTGTTCAAAGGAATATAAGGGTTCGTTTAGGTTCTTATGGGTTAATATTAAGCTTTTTGAAGTCCATTAGCTCAGGAAATAAGCTGTGGGAGCTTATTCGTGGTGTATAGCTTATTATGTGGACTCGGTAATGGGCTTGAAGGCCCGTTAAGGGTTCGTTTGGCTCCACGATTTGCCAAAGGGTCCATTGAGGTTCTTAGCTTCTTTTTAAGCTCAACAAGCCGCGTATAAGCACACGAATAAGCTGTTTAGGCTTATCGTGGCTTATGAGCCTTGTGGGCTCGCGTTGGGCTCGCAAATGGACCGGTGAGTCCATTAAGGGTTCGAATGGTTCATAATTGTGTTAAGTGGTTCCGTTAAATTGCCTAGTACCAAAACGAATGTGTTTTACATTTTCTAAGTGTGCCCCGCGACATGCAAACGTTTATTGTTGTCGAATACGTGTTTCCACACCCTCACGTCGCGATTACAACTATAGTTTACGTATAGTTTCTTTTTAAATTTACGAACAAGGCTTATTACCCACGTCGTGTACATTTTTATATAACATGGTTATTGTTCGCGTTAGCTTATACGTTTCTAGCATAGTGCAAGTTATTAAACGAGTACAACGTGCTCATAGCACGTTCATTTTATGTGTATCTTGGTGATTCCCGTTAGCCGTCGTATTACACTATAACTTGACCCCTAAACTAGTTTACAAATAATGAACTCGTGAAATACGAAGGAAAAGAGTTGTATACAACTTACAAAGGTCCTAGAGCTCGAGATATTTAGGAATGGACGTGTAGATCGCTAACCCTTAGCGCGTGTGTCCCTTTTGCGAATGTTGGTTGGCGGTTTGAGACCCGAACACAAAGGAGAGGAGTGTTTGAGTGTTTGTGAGTTTAAGAAAAGTCTAAGTGTATGTGTAGGAACATATTTATAGGCAAGAGAGCTTGTTAGATTTCCTAAGCTCTAAACTAACTAGGAATCGGGCCATTATGTGGTTTTTAGAGATCCCTAGTTACTTACACATGGTTTTATCTTAAACCACTAAGTACAAGTATTAATGAGAGGGTTTGTACAAGATCCTTGCTTAGCTAGCAAATCTTATGTCTTGGTGTTCTTTTCTTGATAGATCGCGGCACAAAAAGAGCAAGAGAAGCAAAGTGGTTATTATCCATTGTGTCAAGTATCATTAGGGGACCATTAGGACACCAACTTAATTGCCTAGAACATGTACATGTACTTTTAAGATTTATTAGGGAGATTTGCTAGAAATTAAATCACCAAGGACGATTTTTATGCAAGTTACTTGCCCAATTTCGGGTTCCAAGTGATATAAACACAAGACTTGATTAAGTTTTGTGTTTAGGCTTTTAAATTGGGTATTGGTTTGAGTCTAGGTAAGTCTAGGTATTTCCGGGGTGCGTCCAAATGTATTTTATCGCGAAACGTAACCCCTTTACGTGACCAATAAAAATAAATACTCAAAGTACACTGAATCGTATTACTCAAAACAATGAAGTACAAGCTGAAAGATAAATGGTACAAGTGCTTAAAGCTGAGTTTAAAAAGCTTAAAAGAAAATTTGCTTAAAATTACGAAAAATTACAAACTAAAAATATAAAACTTGCTAACTACTAATTCTTCTGCCTTCTTCTTCTTTTATAGCTAAGAAGCTTGTTTGTTGTGTTAGTTTGGTGAGAGGAAAACCAAAAACGAATTTTGACCGTCGATCAAGCCTTGGGGATTTGTGGGATTGTTAATTGGGATTAGGGTTTAAGTGGAGGAGGGGGGCGAGTTTGTTCATGGGGTTTTTGAGGTTACAGGGTAAAAGGTTGAAGGTGAACCCGTGACTTGGGTTGTGTTCAAAAAAGGCGGGAAAAAAGGTTATACGGGTTGGGGTGATAACAGAGTTAGGTTTGGGAGTTGGGCACAAATGGTCCCCGAAAGTGTTGGTTGTTATTGCATACATGGTCCTTGTGTTTATAACCTTTTGGGGACTTGGCAAAACAAGTCCCCAAGGGGTTATAAACAGTTTGCAAAACTAGTCCTTATGTGTACAAGTATGGGGTGTTGGCAGGACTGCCCCCCCCTTGTACTTTGGGAGTGAATTTGCAAAATGGCCCCTTTGTTTCTCTTTTCCTCTTTTCACTTATAAATACAAGTTTAAGGGTTTGGCAATTTCAACCCTTAAACTTATATTTCTTGGTTTGTTGACTTTTTGGCTTCGGGGTTGACTTGGACTTTGACCAGTTGACTTTTCTGTTGACTTTTTGACTTGATTGACTTTTCGGCTTTGATTTGGCTTTGTCTTTCACAGTCTTTTCCATTCCGAGTCCAGTTTTGTCGTTTTGGCTTTGTTTTTCGTCCTTTTCTTGGTTATCTGTTCCTGCACAATACAATTAGCAAAACAAGCATATATTTGGCATTTTAAGT
Source organism: Tanacetum coccineum (assembly GCA_026074375.1). Taxonomy (NCBI): domain Eukaryota; kingdom Viridiplantae; phylum Streptophyta; class Magnoliopsida; order Asterales; family Asteraceae; genus Tanacetum; species Tanacetum coccineum. Next base: position 20,228 of record BQNB010051760.1, on the reverse strand, counting down.
CCGTTTTTGGTTATTTTAGCTCGTTTTTAAAGGTAAAAGGTATGTGTTTTTAAGCACATACCAATGTGGTTCGTTAAATAGTCTAGCATCAAACAAGAGTGCCTAGCCTTTTCTAAACGTGACCCGCGACATGCAAACGTTCATCAACGTTAAATATACCTTTTCACACCACCCCATTACGATTATAGCAATAGTTTATGTGTGATTATTATGTATGGCACCTATAGGTTTGCATAGTGACAAGAAAGGGTGAGTGCGTGAACCATGCATGGGTCGAACCATGCATGTTTCACGTTAACCTTGAGTTTTAACTCGAAATATAAACGGAAATAGAATTTGATAAATGATATATGAATGTGAAAGACGATGTAGAGGACATAGAATGACTTACTATAGTCCTAGTGTCTTGTTTGCGAATTGTGACACAAAACCCGATTCGTTACACCCAACCGTGTATAATGTTAAACTCCAAAGCTTGGTATACCCGACCCTTAGCTCGCGCACCCTTCTTAACAACCTTGTACGTGACTTTAGAGGTTTTCCCTAAGTCCTTAGTGATCGAAGTGGGTCGCGTATGGTTCGTTTACTTGTAACCCGAAAATGTGGAGAGGAAAGAAAGGTTCTTAGCTTTGAGAGAGTGTTTGAGAGTTGGCAAAGTGTATTAAGTGAGTTGTGAATGTGTATTTATAGGCAATGAGCCTTGTTAACTTTCCTAGTCACATAAACAAACTAAACCGAGCTAGAGGGGGGGCGGTTTTTAGGATTTCTAGTTGATTACTCATGGTTTTATGCTAAACCACTCTAGTACAAGTTTTAATGACTTAGGAGATGTACAAGATTTGCTTAGCTAGCAAATCTCTTGGGTTTGTGTTCTTTCTTGTTGGTTCGCGGCACAAGGAGGGCAAGAGAAGCAAAGTGGTTATTACCCATTGTGTTATAGTTCATTAGGGAACCATTAGGACAAGATTTAATTACCTAGCCTAAGTACATGTACCTTTTAAGATCATTAGGAGATTTGCTAGCAATAAAAATCACCAAGGACGATTTGTATGCAAGTTACTTGCCCACATTCGGCATTAAAGGGGTCTAAACACAAGGCTTGATTAAATTTTGTGTTTAGGCTTTCAAAGTGGGTATTGGTTTGAGTCTAGGTAAGTCTAGGTATTTCCGGGGTGTAATTTTGAATCCGTGAAGTTAGCTTTTGGAAAAGTGTCATAAAAATGAGTTGGGTGACCAGAATCATCCAGCCGGGCGGCTGGATTTCACGCTGGGCGGCTGGATTGATTTTGGCAGATTTGTCGATTTTGTTTTCGTCATAAAAACTAAACCGTAAGGAGTTACAAGGCGTACCACCCACCGTTTCGAAGATAATTGAGTCTAGTTTCATTTAGTAATCCTTTCAAGAAGTGAATGGTAATTGATTTTGGTCATTTTATAAAAGAATGACACAAGGTCAATTCTGGGTCATGCGTATAAGCAAAGTATTTAATTTTTGGTCAAATTTAGAGTCGAAAAAAGGGTGTTTCATTCCCCATCATACCCCTTCTTCAATTTATAATTATGTTTTGTCATCATCAAATCTCCACAAGAAATCACCTACAAATAAATTACAAGCAGAAACATCATGACCACCTTTACTCTTACCTTTGTGACCTTAGAATACCTCAAACCGTTATCACTTTCAAACTAAACATTATCTTCTTGATATTCTTTGTTGTAATTCAATTTCCCATTATGAATTTCTACTAGATTTTTTACATTAATGTTCTTATCTCTCTTACATATGTTTAACAAACCATCATACGCGTCCACAATCCCACTCTTTCAAACTCCACTTGTACTTGATACTGGTAACATCAAATAATTCATACTTTTTAATATCAAAATCCCTTATAAAAATGATCATAATTGTTATATTTCTTTTAAAATATGTACTTAATTGCTTTTTTATTCAATTTTAGGAAAATATGAGCATTCGAGCGGAAAGGCGCAGAAATAGAAGGGTGCATGGTGAAAAATGCACAAAGAAGGTATCCTAGGAAGAAACTACGACGTATCTGACTCGTAGGGGCTACGCCGTAGCCATGACTAAGATAAACTTGGAAACCGGGTCAAGACCAACTACGGCGTAGTTGTCCCGTATGGGCTATGCCGTAGCCTATATGTGGACTTGCCATTTGAAGACTCTACGATGTAGCTCAACACCATGGCTACGCTATAGCTAATGAAGATCATATGATATTTAGTGCATTTATTAAGCTACGGTCTCAACACTTTTGGCTACACGTAGCTGAGACGACATTATAAATACAAGGCCCAATCTCTGTCATTCGACACACATTGGAGACGGGAGTCAGAGAGGACGATTAGGTTTGTTGTAGAAGTCGTTTTACAGCTGTTTTCACCACCATTCCAAGGGAGAATTAGCTTTAATGTTTTTTTTATTATACATTCATCACAGTTTGTAAGAAAATTTAATGCATAATCAATCAAAGGTTATTTTTATTAAATCTTCTACATACTTTAGCATGAGTGGCTAAGCCCCTTAAGTGCTAGCCTAGTTATGTATTTATTGTTGTGATTGTGTTTGTATTCATTGTTTAATTATAGTTTATTTAGGATATCCTTTATGCCTGTTGTTTGATCCCTGCGTTTTAGTAGTGTTAAGGCTAGTGTAGATCCCTTAAGCTATTTAGTAGATTGACCAAGTCAAAAGTTAGTTTATTCAGATACTATGAATAGGGTGACATCTGTTCTTAGTGTAGGGAATTGACGTATTACCGCAGCAATTAGAGTGGGCACTTATAAAAGCTGCGGGTATATCCTTCTAGGAAGGTTTTGTGTGGAAATAGTGGAATATGCCAAACTTTGACATGTCTTTAGGATAGTTGAGTGCTTAATCATTCTATGAACTAGATACCCGACCAACGTGACCAACAAAGTTGAGATCATAGGAATTATAGGCTAGGTCGCGACTAACAATCAGACTTAGTGATATTAGATCCACCTAAATAAACAAATAATTAGACATTGCACTAGGAAATTGATGCGTGTGATACGGGTAAGTTTTAAATTTAAAACTCGGTTACCAAATTTCTTAGCAACACATACGAGCAAGTGTACTCGTTTGTTAGTAGCAAGAGATTGTATGGTAAGCCAGGATCGTTCGTGGGGATTAGTGTTTTTTGTTGATGTATTAAATTCGACAATAAAAATCCTAACAAGCAAGCAATGATTATGATGAAGATTCAAATTATTAAAAGACTACACTTGATTAGACTAGTTTGGGAAATCCAATTTGATATGATTGTGATGAACATCTTAACATGTTGATTACAAGAATTAGATGGTGATTTAATCTATTATTTTCAAAACCTTTAATCTTCGTCAAGATCTTAAGTGACAAAAATAAGCTTTAAGTTTAATCAATCAATTCAAGACTAGTTCAAGTTTAATTCGTTTGATTCGTGGTTCGTTTCATAAACTTGTTAACACCCATAATTATGTCTCTTGTTAGATCAAATCACTTAAGAAATGGTCAATACAAAAGGTAGCCGATCATAGATAAAAAGAAGACAATTGATTGATAACAATACCCCTTTCGACCGATGATACTTTTAACAATCAATCCGGTTTGATAAAACAATATCACATGAAACATAAGCATAGACGAATCTTATAAATAGCTTGAAAATAAATTAAAACATGTTATTACAATCATAATCAAATAGTCATACCACAAACATCATCTAATCAAGTGCATAAGAGCACTAGCCACTCATAACAAACAAAGACAATTCCATAAATTATAGTATTATAAAACATGATTAAAAGGTTTTACAAAGTTTGTAAAAGATTACAAGAGATGATACGTTGATGCCGTGAAGAACAATGATGAATTCTTAATGTTCTTAACCTCCTAAGATGACTTTCTTCTTCGTCTAACTTCTGGGATTTTTCTGGGTTTATAAGAGAGGATTATGGCTTTGAGAGAGAGAGGAGATGATTACTAAAGATTAGCAGTGACAATGGTTAAAGGAATTATGAAAATACTAGCCAAAGGGGTCTATTTATACAACTAGGAAGGCCTTGGGGTATTGAATGCTAAACTTGAGGCCAAAGGGTCAGAAAATGCCATGTATAAGGGTCTAGATCCTTCTTGATCGTTCATGGAGCTTCTGTTAGAAATCTATTTTATGTGATGATATTACGAAATTGCCTTAGTTTATCATAGTCACATACGCAGGGACTAGAATAGGCATTATTGTATAGATGTGAGTGTTTATGGCTATTATACCCCTCTATGGCTTTATGGAGGGTTTGAGACTCTTGTATTATTTTCCATTTCATCTTATTTAACACTTTTACTTTCTCTCTCCACTCTCTCACTAAAACATGGCTATTTGTGGTTTGAGTCTCCTCGGCACCGGATCAATGATTCTTTAGTTTATTCAATTGGTATTAGAGCCTTAGTTTCATTCTTGGGTCGGGTCTATTTGATTTTTGGGTTCCGTGTCTCAAATATGTCACTTTTATCAAATCCGTCACTGTTGTCTTTGGTCACATTTTTGTTTCGTGGTCTAAGTTTGATATCTTTTATTCATTTTTTTCCACATATCTAATACGGTTTTTGTGTCTAAAAAACAATCCATATCAGTCAAAAAAGTAATATTTTTCATGTTTTTGAAATTTGTTCCATGTCAAAGATATTTATATTCATTGTTTCGTGACTGAGTTTGTATTTAATACTACTTATTTTCAGGGCTTATTGGAAGTCTGCGAAATAAGCACCTCATTTTGAAGCATGTGAAACATGTTCATGAAGAGTGTGAAATATGACATTTTTTAATCGTGCAAAATATGTAAGCAGGTGCAAAATATGTTTGTGCGATTTATGCTCACAGGTTGTAACATTCCGTGCGAAATATTACATTCAAGAGAAATGTTACCCTGTCCGTTTTGTTATAGCCGTGCAAAATAAGTCACAACAGTTCTGTGCAAAATATGTACTGACATATTTCGCAAGAAATATGTAGATCTGACTCAGACCGAGTCAACTCGGTAATTACCGAGTTGACTAGGTCAACTCACTGAGTCAACGAGTCAAGAACTTACAGAAATGAAGAAAAGAGAAGACAAACTCGACTTAACCATAACAATTATAACAACAACATCAACAGCCAGCAACATTCACAACATCACAAATCTAAAAAAAAAACAAAAAATCATACATAATCCCATCATCACTGCCTCAACAACTAATCCGCAACCATCTATCCTAACCCATCACTTCAAACTCACAACCAACATCTACTATAACAAATCCCATCTCTATGACTCAAAACGAAATGAAATAAAAGTTGATCTCAGATTCGTGGCTGTTAACCCACAATCTTTATAAGATTAAACAATCATCATAGATCTATAAGAAGACAAACCTTCCCTTTTGATATTGAAACTTAAAGATTGGTTTATAAAAATTAGGTTATAACCTTTCTTTGTTTCGATTTGAAAAACAAGAAAACGAATCACATACAACCTACCCGAGGTCTATTAATGGATCTTGAAGACGAATTCTTCTTGGATTCTTGACTCCATGAATGGTTCGATTTAGTGGCATTTCGAAATCAAATAAATTGGTCATTGATTTTTGCTTTTTTTTATTTCGATTCGTATGGTTGAAGAAAACAAAAAGGGGATTCTTGTGATTGTGTTTAAGTTTATTGGTTAAGGTGATATAAGGTTAAGATGATCTTGATTTTTTTTTCTTATATGATTATAAGGATGGATTGAATGAGTTTACTGGATTGATAAGGAGTATGTGTTTGGAGGTTTGGTGACTGCATAGATGAGAGAGGTGTGGGATGTGCTTAAGATTTTGGGTAAACTATGAGAAGAATTAGGGATTATTGATACTGATGAGGTGTCATTTTATAACACTATTTCAGGGTCATTTAACCCCTAAATCATGCAAATATGCCCAGATTATGTGCTTAATCGTTTGTTTTCAGGTTTTTAGCACTTGGATGGCATTTGGAGGAAATACACGTGACTTGGGCTCATTTGGAGAAGAAACAGACAAGATTACGACTCTACACCAAGAACCATGAAGAATTGTGCACTCAGAGCCTGGAGACGGCGTCGCACCTATAAAGCTGACCCCCCCCACCCTCCCCCCCCCCGTTCATGACATTCATGGTGACAGCGTCTAATATTTAGCGATGGTGCCAGGACGTGGCCGACTTAAAGAGGATCTAGAATCATCTACGTGGTGATGGTGTCAGGAGTACAAAGCGACGCCGTCGCGTCGATATCTCTATAAATTAAAGCCGTTTTTAAGGTTTTAAGTGCGTAACTTTAGGATAATATTGTATAACCCTAGGGAGGCGAACCTTAGTTGTTTTATCAGCTTATAGGTCATTTTTTAGGCCTCAAAACCCTATTGTACTACCTTGAATCCATGTTTTAATCAAGTAAGGTTATTTATCATTAATCATTTAATATGTCTATGTGTTGTTTGATTGAATTATCTTCTTGCTTTTTTTATAACATGCCTGGCTAAACCCTCTTTTGTATTTATCTATAATTGCATGAAACATAGATTGTAGATCATTTTGATGTTGCTTCTTGTTGATGGATGTGCGCGTTAGGCTTTAGAAAACTAGCTTTTGTCTGTATCGCTGTTGACATGTCTAGGGAAACGCGAATAGTGTAAAAAGGATACCATCGGTAACAGTCTTCATACCACCTTACCCATTATATGGTTGATCCCTCTTAAGATATTTCACACGCATTTAATAATATATTAGGGCCTTGTAATAGTCTTCATACTACCTTACTTGTGCGTTGCCTTAATGGAATATTAAATAGACGGCGGGTTCGTGTAATCCGTTCATGACCTAGGAAATACTTACACAGATCATCACAAGTGTGACAAAGCAACGGATCTAGGAGAAGCAATCTGAGGAGTAGTGCATGATTAGGTAAATACATTTACTTATCATAAAAGTTATCACCAGTAGATTAGATATTAATTAGTTAAACAAACCTACCTCTCAAATCATAGATTTAATTGATTTCTTATAAATATAAAAACACAAAAATAATCTTCTCTCAACCTCTAGAATTCTTTTAGACCGTGATCAAGCCTTCCCAACCTATTCCCCTAGATAACGATAACAACCCCCGAGTCTTGCCTATACTACACTGCAACGATTAGGTACACTGCCTAGGGAGTTGTAAAACTTCTTGCTGAAGTCCCCTACGACCCTCACATCAAGTTTTTGGCGCCGCTGCCTGGGGAATAGTTAGGTTTTGATCATAGTTTAACTTAGTTCTACTCGCTTGAATCCTTTCAAGTGAGAATTTAATTTTCATATATTAGCTTTCTCGTAGTCTATCTTTTCATTGTGTTAATTGTTTCGTAATCCGTTCTCGTCAACCACTGTTGGAAATTAAAGATTCCTTGATGTTGTTTGAATAATGAAACAAGATGGACTAAATCAACATAATGAAGATTCTACTAAAGGTTGTAGTATAGCTATGGTCAAAGATATGAAGATATGGATTGATATTCAAATGATTTAGTTTCCTTATAATATTAAATGTGTTGACTAGGAAAGGTTTAAATACTTATGGAAAGTATTAATAAGTATTAAATATGATGAGTAGGTTACAAGGTTTATTAGGAAAGCATTTAAATGTATTAATGTATAATACTTAGGAAGAGTATTAAATGTGATGTAAACTGACTTGGTACTCCTTGTACTATAAAAAGGATATGTCCTAGGGTGTAGAGAAAAGATATCAATCTCCACAAACACATCTATCTCTAACACAATCATCATACACACCATTTTCATAGTTTGTAACTGTAACCATTCAAGCAGAATTTATAGAAATTGTTATTTAGTTCTTTCATTGTTTTTCTAGTACATTGTGTTAAGATTCTGCATTAACACTTAGTATTCCTAATCGTGTTTTTATATAGTCAAACTGTATTTATACATCTTGGCTATCATCCTTAATAGTCTGGCAGGAGATCTTTTTCTTTACAAGGTCCCACATAGGTGCGGTGATCAGAGCTGGTGATGAAAACTCTGAATAAGAAGAACAATCAAATCTAGTTATAAACCTTCACCACCACCAAAACTAAACATGTCTGCATCACAAGATGAAATTCCACTAATACCACCACCACCAATAACACCTCAAATAGCACCACAACAAGCCCCTTACACTGTATCATATCCTTCAATACTCCCTTTCTGTAAGAAGGGAGGGTAGGAGAATATGACATTTGGGCAATAAAGATAGAGCATTACCTAGCACATACAGACTATCCTATATGGGAAGTCATTCAAAAGGGTAATGGTCCTGTAAGTGTCACTACTGATACTGATGGGGTAATAAGGGTTTTACCTCCAAGAACTGCTGAAGAGACTTTGGCTAGAGAAAGAGAAAGAAAAGCAAGGACTATCTTGCTTATGGCTTTACCAGAAGATCACCTAGCAAAGTTTCACAATATGATGCAGATGCAGAGGTTACCTTCATTGATGAGACTTTAAATAATGCTAGAAACAAGAATAACAAGATTTCAAACAGCAAGGTGGAAGATGACAAAGAAACAGCTTTAGAAGTGAAGAAGTGTTTGGATACATCCTCCTGGTGATCAAGAAGCTTACATTGAAGAAACTTGATGATTAACAAGTGAATATCAAGTTTAGGGGAAGATTGTTGGGAATCTTTCATTCAAGAAACTTGATGATTAACAAGATGAATATCAAGTTTAGGGGAGGATTGTTGGAAATTAAAGATTCCTTGATGTTGTTTGAATAATGAAACAAGAGGGACTAAATCAACATAATGAAGATTCTACAAAGATTGTAGAAGATATGGTCAAAGATATGAAGATTATGATTGATAATCAAATGATTTAGTTTCCTTATAATATTAAATGTGTTGAATAGGAAGGTTTAATACTTATGGAAAGTATTAATAAGTATTAAATACGATGAGTAGGTTACAAGGTTTATTAGGAAAGCATTTAAAAAAAATACAGTTGACTATGTAGAAACACTGATTATGAATACTATGTGTTAATGCGGAATCTTAACACAAGTACTAAGAAAAACAATGAAGAACTAAATAATAATTTCTATTAATCTGCTTTGAATGGTTACAGATTACTAACTATGAAAAGGTGTGTATGATGATTGTGTAGAGATAGATGTGTTTGTGGAGATTGATATCTTTTCTCTACACCTTAGGACCTCCTTTTATAGTACAAGGAGTCCTAGTAGGTTACAACACATTTAATACTTTCCTAAGTATTATAAATTAATACATTTAATGCTTTCCTAATAAACCTTGTAACCTACCTCATATATTTATACTTTATTAATACTTTCCATAAGTATTAAACCTTCCTATTCAACACTACTGATGAAACCTAATTGTAGGGCTTCATTTAGATGTTTTGCCCATTCCATTGGGATATCATTAACATGATAACGCAGTCGGATTAAACAAATAAGAACAACTATGTTATGAACAAGGTTTTTATTCATAAACTATTCGATTTAATCACTCGACTATGAATATTCGATAAAACTAATAAGCTAAAACTATAGACTATCATTGGAGAGATCTAACTATGATGGATAATTCAACTAGACGCCTACCCCTCTTTATATACTAGAGGGGTTAGGGTTTACAAGACAAAGATAAGATCAAATAAAATTAGGAAACTATAATTCTAGCATTAAAATACTATTTGACTCTTTCAAATCAGCATTATGTTGATCTTTATCTTTTAGTCTGGTGCATTAAATACTGTTTGACTAATCTTCAATCAGCATTAATGTTATTCCAGCTTTGTCTTGTAGGTCCTTCATCTTTAATATGTTTTGTCATAATCAACTCAAAGTACAATTCCTAACAACCACCATAGGAGACGAGAATCATATCCGTACTCTTGGAGATTACTCCAAACCTAGCCACGAGGGCTACAGGAATACCATTGAGCTCCCCATAGGGAACAACGTGGTACCTCTTTGATCCGACACCATCTAGTTGGTGCAAAACGGATGCTCATTCCATGGACTTTGGTTCGAGGATCCAAACCAACACCTCAGGGATTTCCTAAAACTTGTGGACTTACTTGACCTTGACGGTGCAAATAGGGAAAGAACGCGCCTGCATTTATTTTAATTTTCCTTTCGTGGTCAAGCTAGCAATTGGCTTGAACGTCTTCCAGCAGGATCCATCACCACATGGGAGGATCTTACTACTTGTTTCCTTGCTCAATTCTTTTCACCGGGAAGGAGAACAAATCTTTGTAATGATATCCTGATGTTTCAAACAACATCATGAAGATATCTCTACTGATGCATGGACTCGTTTCAAGGACTCTTACCTCTGATAAGGCCCTCATCCATGGCATGACTTTGGCTCCAAGCTCTAGTTTTTTTATGACCCTTGTCAATCCCTGTCAAGATAAACCATTGACCAATCGCGGTGGTAAGGCTTAGTGACAAAATAAAAAATTTTGCTTTTGAAGAATCCTGGGCATTTATTAGAGGACCTTCGCTACCTCTATGACAACGAGACCCAATGGATTTCGCTAAGCCGGTCAAGGCAATCGCTTTGCCTCAAGATGTGTCGAGTACATCCGACCGCCGCCTCATCGAGCTCAAAAATCAAGTCCAACGCTTGATGGAAGCTCATCTTGCTCCAATGCAACCTACTCAAGTTAACAAAGTCACTACCTTACGTGAGATCTGTAGTGGTCCCCACGACACTCAGTACTGCATGGAAAACCCCAAACAAGCCTTTGTTGATTATGCATCCTCGCGCAACAACGAAGTGGCTTATAGGCAGTTCACTACTAACCTAGGACCAAGAAATTTCAAGGAAGCCACCAAAACTTGGAAGGACAAACCTAATTTTAACTGAGAACGAACTCAATCCTTCACAAGCCCACAAAAAGGATCATTCTCCACCTATTCCTCTAGTTACTTTGCAAGACTCGAAAGGACACTAAGAGAGTCCGACTCTCATCAAGAGAGAATATTATCTAACCTTGGAGCCCAATTCAGACACCAACAAGACGACATGATCAATAAAGTTAATACTTTATGGAAAATCTTTTCTAAAATGCTTGATGACACCTCCACCCGTGATGCTGCAGAAAATCTCATGACTCAAACGAATTTCGCGTCCACCAACTACCTTACAAAGGAGGAGCTCCAAGGCAAGGGAATCCAAAGCCCATCAAAATTACTCTCCCCAAAATATTTGTCTCAATCATCCTTAGCTGAACAAAGCAAAAACCCCTCATCTCCAAAACGTGTTCACTTTATTAATTCTCTCATTGTTCTAAGCAAAGAAGACGAAGCTAAGGAAGAAGATGGTGAGAAGTCTACTGCAACTGAATGCAAGGGTCACGAGACAACGCATGAGATGGAAGATGAAGTTGAAAGCAAAGAGGAAGTTGAGAAAGAGACTGAAGAAGAAGCTGAAGAAGAAGAGGAAGGGAACCCGGAACATTTTGACACTTTTCCCACTATGAATGAATTAAGGTATCATGAATGGATTTTGAAAAACCCTCAGCCCCCATAGGTAAAAGCCAAGATCAGAACCGAAGACATGAATAATGTGAAGTTTTCTTGCATGATTGGTCAATTCAATAAGGATCAAGCCTATTTAGATTTAGAATTGCCAGTCAACATAATGTCTAGGCTTCACTATAACTGGATCATGAGTAATAGGTTGGACCCATGGAGGAAACTTTCAAACCCTAATAAAAACTTCAATTTCGTAGGAAGAGTTAGGGGGTTGAAAGTTTTTGTTGGAAACTTCACTTACAAATGCGACTTTATGGTGCCCGAAGATACGACTAGTGTTATTGATCATTACCTTGGATCAGTGGTGTTTGGAAAGCCATTTGTAGAAGCAACCGGGCTTGTTTATAATAAGGAGGAGGGAACATTAGTGTTTGAAAAAGATAAGGAAAAGATCTTATTCAAAATGCCCCATAAAATGAACATGTTTAAACACATAGATTTTGCGGATATAAGCACCGATCGCATTCCTCCTTTCCTCATAAAGAGTGACGATGATAACTATGAAAAGACCCACTACTCAGACAATTTAGATTTAGGGACTGAATACAAGCATGACGAATATGTGTGCAGAGGCATTCGAAGTCTGATGGCCACAAAAGCCAGAAGGAACTAAAAAAGAGAAGTCACGTAAGAACGTGTGACTTCAAGTCTAGCTACAAGACTCGTAAATAAAGAAAAGTGCTTTTTGGGAGGCAACCCAATATTTACTTTTCCCGCATATTAGTCTTGGGTTTTATTCTTTATTGTTTGTTTTATTATGTTTGAATGAATTTTGTAATCATGCTTTGTTTGTTTGTAACTTCGTCTTATTTGCAATCAAAGGTATTTTGCAACAAAATAAATGCAGGGGAAATATCTGGTTTAAAGAACAAATTCAAACATATAAAATAAATTATTTAGATTAATTCGCGTCAGTTTCGAGTCATATGATTGTAATGATTAATTCCAGGTTTTTATGCAGTGCTTTCTTTAGGTTTAACTAATAAAATTGGGTGCAAGAAATTTTTCATTAAAAACGAAGAAGAATTTTTCACAGACGCTGAAGACGGCCGTTAGCTTTACGTCAGGATTAACACCCGATGGCGTCGCGTCTCCAAGAACGTAAAAATTCGAATTTTTTCAAGTATTTCTGAAAAATATATTGTGCAATATTTAAAATTTGTAATTCTTTTGTAAACATGCAGAAAACCTATGATTATATCATTACTCTCATCCTATCTTTACTGCTTTCATAGAGTCAAAACCCTAAACTCCCATTGTATTTATATCTATCCCACCGATTTTATGCTTGGTATAGTTGTCTTTGTCTTTGATTACAAGTTATATTTGATGAGAAGAAACTTGGAAGTTCTTAAGAAGTTCCATTGGACGATTCTTAAAGGACGATCTAACCAGTTATCGTATGTTTCTTCTCCATTATTGAGCGAACCAGGAGAGTACTAATTTCTTTTACTTGTTTTCTTTTCCCTTTATTCGTTTTTATGGGTACTTCTATAGAACATTAAAGACAATGTTCAACTTAAGCGTAAGGAAGGAAATAAAGACCTTAGAATTTTTCTTTCATTTGCATTTGCCTGGTTCTTAAATGTATGGGCAATATATCGAAAAACATAGCAAAAAAGGGTAATTGTGAACCAAAAATTTATTTTTTTTATAACACATACCAATGAAAATCGAGTATTAATAGCGTCTCATGGATAGGAATTTATATGACTAGCACAAAAACCCTCAGAATTCCACCCAAAAAATGTGAGGTTCGCCTTTAGATCTATAGGAATTCGGGTATCCATTATTGATACCCAAGATAGTTTATACCTTTAGCTTTCTCGAGTTAAGGTTCGAATGCAGTCATATGTGTCTATTTCGTCGTTATGGATGTGTACGTATGGTCTTTCTCGCCTTTTCTGGAGCATTGGTATCGGTATTAAATTATATTAGTGTACCAATAGTATATTAAATTTTGGAACTTGTTTTTGTGATGCATCTCGAGACAGCATAGTGAGTATTTGATTTGCTTGATAGAGGGCATAGGATTAACCATGTTTTAAACATGTAAATTGTTAATGATGGTTTTACACCGATCATATTGCTATTCCCCACACCTTGACATGCAACTCATTTTTAGTGCAGGATACCCCTAGTACAACCCTCTGTGCCTATCCTTTTCATGTTTCTTCTATTTATGTATTATGGAATGACCAAAAGGGGATTTCTAGGAATTCCTGAATAGACTATTCCAGAAGTATGTTGTAGTTGAATTTTGTCACCCTTAAACCAATCGTTATAACCAAATCGCCTTATCCTACCTTGTATGTACTCGCTTTTAGTACATTATTATTTTAACTCAAGTTAATTATTGAGTACAGGGTTGCTAAGTCCTTATCCTTGTAAATACAGTTTTAGGACGATTGGGATTCATGGTAGTATTTATTTTGCGAAAGAATGGGGAAGAAAAGTTAAATCAATACCCCCATATGATTGTCAAATGATCTCCATGTTATTTTGATCCAACTCAAATCAGATCATTAGTTAGATTGTAAATAATCGAGTATGTAAAAGTTCAAGTGTAGGGGTGCATCTATAAGCCCCTAGTAATGTATTATGTTATTCAAAAGGAAGAAAAAAAAGAAAGAGATTGATGTAGAGTTGTGTAGAGTTTGTATATCTTCGTCCGAGTCTTGGCTTAGCAATCAAACCAGCGTGTATTCGTATAAATAATTAGCTAACCCTTCCACTCCAAATTCACCCAAAGCTAACCAAATGTATCTCAGCCATTTCCGTTTTCGTTAATGTTATCTTACACCTACACCCCATAACCCTTTAAAAAGACCTATTTGATAGTAATGAATAATGCTTGCACCTAGCGGTGGAGGTTTGATCCTTTACCAGGCCTATGGTAATTTATATATGCTATGATGGTAATGTTGTGCGTTGATTTTCCGTTTCCCCATTATGTTATAATTTATTATACACCCGAGAGAAAGAGAGAATCTCAAACACTTATGTGAGGTGCTAGTATATACTTTTCGTGCTTTTAATTACGAGGTCTAAAAGGTTGCTTTATAAAATACTTTTAAATAGTAGGTTAAATAACCCTCATATTGTTATTGTCTAGGTAAAAAGGGCCCATTTGCTTGAGGTCAAAGCAAAATACCAAGTGTAGGGGTATTGATTGAGGGTGTCATTTTATACACTTATTTCGGGATCTTTTTAAACCTCCTAATCATTTGCAAATGATGCCAGATTATGTGCTTAATCATTTGTTTTTAGGTTTTTAGCACTTGGATGGCATTTGGAAGAAATACACGTGACTTGGGCTCATTTGGAGAAGAAACGGACAAGATTACGACTCTACACCAAGAACCATGAAGAGGTTAAATTATTTCTTTTCTAGCGTGTATTATAAACATTGCGTGTGGGACCAACAATGGCTAAGTTTGAGAGAATTTGATGTGTGCTTAAACACACATCATTTGTACCGCGAAAAACACTAATAATTGGACTAAAAACATGAAATATGCTTAATATTATTGCAAATATGTTTGGTTTGTGTTTTTATGTTTTGCAGGTACAAGAGATTAAAAATAAAGCAAAAACGGTGACTTTCGGCAAAGATTCGACGACATTTGCGCGTTTTTCAAGATTTTCTTTATATGTCGTTTTTAGGAACTCAAAACCCTATTGTACTACCTTGAATCCATGTTTTAATCAAGTAAGGTTAATTATCATTAATCATTCAATATGTCTATGTGTTGTTTGATTAATTTATCTTCTTGCTTTCTTTATAACATGCAAGGCTAAACCCTCCTTTGTATTTATCTATGATTGCATGAAACTTAGGTTGTAGATCCTTTTGATGTTGCTTCTTGTTGATGAATGTGCGTGTTAGGCTTTAGAAACCCATCTTTTGTCTGTATCACTGTTGATATGTCTAGGGAAACACGAGTAGTGTAGAAAGGATACCATCGGTAACAGTCTTCATACTACCTTACCCATTATATGGTTGATCCCTCTTAAGTTATTTCACATGCATTTATTATACTCTTAAGGGCCTTGTAATAGTCTTTATACTACCTTACTTGTGCGTTGCCTCTCCACACTTTAGAGAGGGTTGGTTGTTCACTTGTTTATTTTCTAAGCTAATATTGTTCTCTTTCCTTTCTCTTTCTAAAGTGTTCAATCTTTCCACTCTCTTTCCAGATTTCTTGTCATTTGATTGTGAGATAAGATACATCATATATTCTACAGCTCGTCAAGAGGAAGAGTAGCTAAATCTTTGGCTTCTTCAATGGTCGTCACCTTGGCTCTCCATTTTAATAAAAGAGCACGAAGAAACTTTCTCATGTGATTCTTGCTAAAGTAGTCCCGATCTAAAGATTTTAAACTAGTTACAATAGCGTTGAATCGTGTGAACCCGCTATCAATGGTTTCTTCATTTGAGATTGAGAGCTTCTCGTATTCTTGAGTGAGAAGATTAATCTTGCAAGTCTTGACTTGCGAATTGCCTTGGTGAGTGATGATGAGTGTATGCCAAACCTCCTTGGCGGTTTTACAAATGAAGACTCTTTCATACTCTTTAGGCGGTAGAGCGTTGTAAAGAGTCATCTCGGCTTCATTGTGCCAAGTTGCTTCTTTTGTTCATCCTTGAGAAGCTCGTACGGCGTCTCCTTCATTAACTTTGTTTCTTCGTCTTTAACTTCAAAGTAAAAATTGCCATTTTGGATGACTTGCCATAAGTCAATAACTTTGGACGTTACGTAAGTCTCAAAGCGGGCTTTCCAAAAGCAAAACCCATTTGGTTCTAGAAAATGTGGTCTTTTCATAGAACACCCCTCGACGTAGTTCTTTTGAGCCATGAATCTTTACTCAACTTTATCATTTGGATTGACTCCCCGTTCGGTGACTAGCTATCACATGGAAACGAAACGTATATCATGTCTGATTTTGGATGTTACGAGGATGAAACATCATCACGGGCAATGTAGGCAATATTTATGTATTGTATTCATATATGTCGAGCTTCGGTGTCATGACTAGAAAAACATAATTACATTTTATGTGCGTAGATAAGTAATTTGTTTCATTATCACGGGGAAAGTCTTGCGGGGTCCAGGATTAACATTATATTAAACTTGAATTTCACCAACTTTATGTTGACCGTTTTAAGCATGTTTTTCTCAGGTGAATTAGATGCTTGGATTATTTGATGTGCATTGGAGTCTTTACATTCAAGTTTTCATGGTGATGCAATTATGGGACAACTATTATTTTGATTTCAGAAAATCAACGAGATTGTTTTACAAACGACACATTTAGAGGTCGTTCTCTTGTATCTAGCGCTGTGTATTATGAAGTAGCACCCCAAAGTGGTATTCCGCTGCGTTGTTGTATTTTTGGGGGTGTTACAGATTGGTATCAGAGCACTGGTTATAGAGAACTAGGTTGCATATTTTACCCTAGACTATAACCGTTTTCACAAACATTGCATCACATCAAACATTTTCAAAGTGCATACACGCTACTTGCTTATGTGCTTACATTACGTGCTGCATTAAGTGCTTACGTGACATACATATATGTAATATATATGCTTACATCTTTTGCGTATATCGCACGTTTATTTATATAAGAGTTATTTATATAAATACCAGAGCATTTCTTAAGACATTGTGAGTTGCACAATGGTCTCAATTATACCTCAGACATTGTGAGTTGCACAATGGTCTCATTTCGTTCTCAGACATTGTAAGTTAAACAATGGTCTCATAATATATTATCTTTTATTCATACTTTAAAATTATATTGATTACACGGAGACCGTCATAATTTTTTTTACAATGGAATTATGTAATGAATCTAAGTATTACAAGTCTTGATGGGCGGGTCTTGGAATATGAGATTGATATGATCATTGTTAGTGTTAACAAAGCTCACAGTTTTGTTTACATGGGAATTATTATGTAATCATAAGTAATACAAGTCTTGTATGGGCGGGACTTGTAATAAGAAGGATTTGATATGCATAAATGCAATGTTTAACAAAGCCCGTCACACAGTTCTGTTTACATGGTATTATGTAAATGAACTAAGTATTTGCAAGTCTTGTATGGGCGGGACTTGTAATAGGAAAATTGATATGATAATCGCTATACTAATTCGTTCATAGAGACCTTTACCTTATTTACTCTAACCGAGTGCTCATTAACTATCTTGAACTCTATGTTGATCTCGCCTGGCAGTTTTTACTCCCAACTTCCAAAGAAGAGTTTTAAATCACTCGTCCCAAACTCATAAGAAGCACATGCATCGTAATGTCATCCATCACCTTGAAGGTTATGTGAGTACGCGTATTGCATCAGGAATTATTAAGTAGGATGATTTATAATTTATTTATTTGAAAGGATTGGGACGCCTCTTTAGTTAAATACTAATCAGAATATAAATCACAAGTTATCATTTCATACTTACATAAATGTTTGGACCTTCTTATATGTAAATAAGAATTATAATGACGTGGGCTAATGGTATCCGATATGACACGAGGTATGAACTGAAAATGATAATCATCAGAAATCCCGTTAAAAGGTATGTTTTTCCCTTTTCCTCTATCTTTCCCTCCCCCCTCCCCCTTTTTTCTAGCGACCCAATCTGTATCTTGCCACTCAGCAGAATCTTAAGGCCTCACTTGGAACTACCTTATCTCATTCTTAAGTTGTTACTTTTACGATTGCAAATCCTTGCGATCGTAAACTGTTTGTGAAGCTAACCGACTTGTGCACACTTGAGCTAATGGAGCTGATTCATCGAACTAACGACTGAGTACTATAATCCGCCGTCTATCGCATAAGCTTTTCCGCGAGCTCCTCCCATTTGTTAAAACTTTATTCTGGAATATTTTCTCGCAAATGTCCCATACTCGGCCTCTCATCACCATCTTGTTATAGTATTGACTTATGTGCACTGAGCTGTTTGGTCCTTGGATGCGGTCCCGACTTGTACAACTTTATCCAATAGATAATGCAACTCCCCTTAAACGAGATAAACACCTATCGACAACAGATAGTTGGACTTTCATTTCGGCCACTAGTAGGAATACATAGGTCGCGATACAACCTATACAGCCAAGTATGTTGGGTACTTTACGATACATAAGCCACTTTGATGTGAATCATCGAACATTACAGATAGTAGAAAAGTTATTTGGTTAAGGTTTCCTATGACATTTCTAATGGATGGTTCCTAAATTTCTTAATATTGACTATTTCGTTAATTTATAAAGTTTCATCCTCAATGTCATTCTCTATGTTTTTCTTTTCGGTAACCTTAATTGCTTCATCTTCATCTAAGTCATCATCCACCAAGGGTGATGTCTTAGAGGGTGGAGAAGTTTCAACGAATGTCACGTTGAGTGATTCTTTGATTTTCATGGTGTGTTTATTAAGGATGATGTAGGCTTTACTGTTTTGCGAGTAACCTAAAAAGATACCTTCGTATGACTTTGGGTCAAACTTAGTAAGGTAGTATTTGATGTTTAAAATGAAATACTTGCTTCCAAACACCCTAAAGTTGTAACATCTGAGAATTTTCAAAAATTTGAATGATGATTTTACCCTTTAACTTTTAGGGTCTGACTTGACTTTTTGACTTTTGGTCTTTTATTGTCACATAAAAGCGATTACCGCGTAACCGGTAATTTTTCAGAACATATTTAAAAGAGATATATGTTATTCCTAAGTTGATTTATCAAAAACGAGCAGCTAAATCACGTTTTCATTATTCGGACTCTAAAGCAATTTGATGTAAAACGACATTCCTGACAACTTTTTAGTTTTGACCGAGACCCGAAAACAGTCAGAAGGTGACTGAAATGCCCTCGCAAGATTTTAGAAACACAAAAATAATTAAATTATATTTAATTATCACGTTTTATTAAATAAAAATATTTAATAAAATACTTAGCAATTTAATTAAAAGCGTTTGTTGAAAACGCGAATATTCGAGTTGAAATCCATTTTTTTTCTTTTCTATTTCAGACAAGGCGTAACCGGTTCACAAAATAAATAACAGATATTTTATTAAATGTTATAAAATATTTATGAAATATTATCAAGTGAATACTCATTTTTATCAGAAAAATGATTTGGAAAACAATGGCGCAAGTTTCGTGCGTTGAATCATCCGTTAAGTCGCTCAAATGAGTCCCGAACCGCTTCTATCAAAAAGTATATTAAAAAGTTACACTTTTTACCCTCAACTATTAAAACTTATCACTTTTAAATAAAAGTTTTAATATATAAATATAAACATATATACTTTTATATAAATATAAAAGTTATTCATTTTTTAGATATAACAACACATACACATGCATCTTTTTCTCTCCCCCATTTCCAGCAGCCACCACTGCCCCACCTTCGGCCACCGTCGGCCGTCGCCGGAAAAGTTTTCCGGTGAGTTTTTTCGGCCAAGTCCCAATCTTCTCCTCATCATCCGATCTATACGATCCAATATACCACTCTCTGCTACGCGCTGCCACCTCCACCACCACTACTAACACCACCGCCACCATCATCATCTCGTCGTCGCCATCAACACCACCAT
>BQNB010051759.1:0-40820 GCA_026074375.1 Tanacetum coccineum | reverse complement strand
TGCCAGACTTTATTAAGACTGCAGTTGGAACAAAATTTCTTTTAGGATATGGGTGAGTCAATTTATTTTGGTGATTCACCCTCTAAGAATTGTTCCATACTGGTCTAACTTCCCTTTGACCAGTAACCCTTCCCATATCATTCAACATAGATTTTCCAGCCATTTTATTCTCATAAAAGTTATAGTCCTTAATTAAATGATTAAGACTTTCACATACAAAACAAGCTTTCTTATTGAACTCAAAACTATCCCCTAGTTTTTGAGTCATCAGTCCATTCCAATTTCTTTTGTCAACCCTAGGACTCTGACTTTTCCTAAGGTTTTCAGCTTGCCTATATGTGTTTTGTTCAATAACAGATTTCCTAGTATTTTCATTTGATTTAACAAAATTGATTTTAGCATAACTAGGTTTATTCTGTTCAATTGAGGTCCAATCACACAGTCATCATCACACCACTCTTTAACAATAGGTAGCACTAGGCCTAACAGTTTTAGGTTGTTCCAAACTATCCTTACTAGACTTAGATGCAGTTGATTCACTTCTAGGCACAGTAGAGATAGTTTCACTAACATTAGTCTTATAGATAGAATCATCTAATCCAGCAAAGGATAAGTCAGGTCTTGAGGCATGTAGTTTCCAGTGTAGGGAGGGGAAACTGCATGATATCCCTCAACCTTCTTAAACCTATCATTTACTTGATTATTTTTCTCTTCAATCTCATTCATACTACTATCAGATGCACT
The DNA here is from genome assembly GCA_026074375.1 of Tanacetum coccineum. NCBI lineage: Eukaryota > Viridiplantae > Streptophyta > Magnoliopsida > Asterales > Asteraceae > Tanacetum > Tanacetum coccineum. The sequence continues at coordinate 40,076 of BQNB010051759.1, read as the reverse complement.
TTTAAACACTTCACTTTTATTCAGATGACAATCATGCAATTCATTTTCATTCATTTGACTGTCAAAACCAACACCAGACTTGTTATTAACACTTATTTGACTGTATATCAGTTTAGTTAGCTTAATAGATGATGTTTCAAACTTTTTTAATTTTAGTTTTAAATCATCTTTTTCTCTTAAAGCCTCTACTAACTGATTTTTAAGCTCTGTTATAGAATTATCTCTTACCTTAACATCATATTTCAAAATTGCAATATCTTCCTCATAAACAGCTTTATTTTTTTGATGAACAACAATTCTAGCTTCTAATGATTCTAAGCCTAATTGATAACCTATAATTTCTAGATTAGATTTTTTAAGAGCATCACGCTGTTGATCATACTGTTTTTGAAGAGTTTCATATAATTTTAAGCAATCTTTAGAGCAATTTTGTACCTCGTTATTTGAGCTTGATAAACTGGATGAACCTGAAGACAAATGGGTCATTAGAGCAAAGTCTGTGGGTCCTTCTTCAGCCCGAAAGCTCTAATCATAACCACCTATCCCATCTTGAACAACTAAGGCATTTGCACGAGTCTCCACTGGTACAATCCTTCTTGGAGCATCTCCATTTCTATTCTCTTGATTCCTTGGTGCCCTGCATTCTCTAGCAAAGTGACCTCTCCTATGGCAGTTGTAACATTCAACCTTTGTCTTATCAAAGCCAATAGTTTCTTTGCCATTGAAATTCAGATTCCTTCCTGTCTTCTTTAAGAATCTCTTCACCCTCATGGTAAGCATGGCCACCTGCCATTTGAGATCCATCTTTTCAAGATCATCAATATCAATCTGCTCCAGATCTTTATTGTCTAAGTGTGGACTATTTGATTGATTGACAAAGAAGGAAAACATGACATCATCAGCATAGGTTGAGGAAGAAGCTTGTCCCTTTGATCTAGCAGCAGGAACATCATGAGTAGTATTAATTGCTTCATTAGTACTGCTAGTATCATCTGAAGATACAAAAGTCACATTCTAAGAGTTTGAGCTTGAGCTTGATTGGCTTTTAATATCAGCTTCATACACCTTCAAGTTGTTGTACAAATCGTCCATGCTTAAAGTGTCTAGATCAGATTTGTTTCTCATGATCAAGGAAATATTGGTCCAAGCTGATGGCAGACTTCTTAGCAACTTAAGATTTGCATCTTCCTGGGAGATAACCTTCACATGATTTAGATTGGCTGATGAAGTTTCTGAAAACCTTATCATAGGTTTTGTCCAGTCTTTAGATCTTGTTTCTGTAAAATTCTCATACTTGCTGCTTCAGAATGGTTTTCTGTTCGTTTTTGATTCTTGTTGCTCCAAACCGTTCCTTGATTGCTTCCCTTAAGGTCTTTGGATCCTTGTTGCATGAATCTTCAATAGGTGATCATCAGGAGATGGCCAACAACAAAGTGCTTTTTGATTTCAATTCATTCTTTCTTTGCTAGCTTTTGTTCAGCAGGTTTGAGAGGATGGGACCTTCCAGTATAGATGATGCAATAGCAGGTGTAATAACCATTCATAATAACCTCCCATAGAGTTAATCAGTGTGAGTTGATATGCTACATTCAACTGCTCTATAGATAATAGTCTCATATTTGGGTATAGGAGTTTTGTGCAGACTAATGTTTGGGTAATTTCTGACTGTGATTCAATCTTCTCTTTTAATTATGAGTATTGTGTGATAAAGTGTTCTCTTATTCAGAGTTTCTCACATGCTCTGATATCACTGTTGATCACTTCTTGACAGATCTTACTTAGCTTGTTATGCCTTAGTTATATTGGATGAATACCTAAACAACTAAGTAGAAACTAAAGTTGAGAGAATATCACAATCTATGCGGAATTAGTTTGCAATATACAGAAGAAACAATGGAAAAACAATTAAAAATAAGATCTTTACTAAAACTGTCCAATTATATTGAAATTACAAAATAGCTATAAATACTAACTATGATTGCTATGCGATACTATAAATTACCTAATCTGAAAAAAATTGATATCTAGATCTATGCCTTAGGGTTCCTTTTATACACCAAGGAAACCCTAATGGGCTTACAAAATGCGCTAAGTGATCATGCATATCTATTCCTAATATAACTCATGCATATCACTTTAGCAGTACTAACTATATAACAAACAGTACTAATAAACTAGCAGTACTAACAATTTGTACTGACAGTACTAACTAAGCTTGATAGTACTAAGTCTTCTCATGACAGTACTAAGTTAAACCAGCAGTACAAAGTTGTAGAAGCCCTTAATTCCCAACAACTCGTTCAAAAGATTAGCATTCGATGCTTGAAATATATATATATATATATATATATATATATATATTTATATATATATATATATATATATTTATATATATATATATATATATACACACACACACACACACACATTAATTTGAGGAGGAGCATTATGCATACTGCACTCTTTTTCCCTTCATCAAGTTTTTATCCCATTGAGTTTTTCTTGATAAGGTTTTTAATGAGGCAGTTTATAGCGTATAATGAACGATAAATATCCAATTAGGAGTGTTGTAAAATATTATAGGCTTATGAGCTTATGGCTATTCATCACTTTTAGTAACAAGTTAGGGTTTGTTATTAGCCTTATAAATATCTCTTAATTGTAACCTATTGTGATAATTTAATAATAAGAATTATCTCCTCCTCTCTCATTCTTGTGTTCTTCTTTATCATATTTTTTAGCAAAATTGACGTGATATTTTTTATTTAAAACTACCACCAACAATATCAATTTTTCCAGAGCGGCATACATAAGATATAATGTGATATAATGTAAACAGACAACGCTTTACCCAGGTAAAAGAAATTGCTTCTAAAATGATGTTCAGGCGTGTATGCATTTTCCTAGAATTCATGTGTGATCCTTTGTGTGAATGGGAGCGACACAAAGATAAAAGATGGAGTCATCTCAAATTAACGACTTAATGTGTGCGTAAACATAAACGTGTTAAGACATGTAATCACAAGAGCATGCAAACATATAAAACGATACATGGACTTTATGAGTGTTACAATGAGTCAACTTATAAGAGAATTAAGTTATGCGCGCAAATATAGGCATTAAAAACAAAATAGCATACAAAAACGGCATAAGATCAATACTAACCAGACAAGCATATAACAATATGATGTGCGGTTGTTGAAAACTCACAAGAAGTTTTACAACTCCCTAGGCAGTGTACCTAACCGTTGTAGTGTAGTATAGGCAAGATTCAGGGATTGTTATCGTTCTCTAGGGGAATAGGTTGGGAAGGCTCGAACAAAATATAACATAGGTTTAAGAGTTGAGAGAAGATTATTTTTGTATTTTTATATTCTTTAAAAAGCAGGTAAAATTATGGTTTTGAGAGGTTTGGTTTGGTTTTAGCTAATTAAACTAATAATAAATCTAAACTATTTTGGTGATAACTATATGATAAACAAACGTATTTACTTAATCATGCACTACTTCTTAGTTTGCTTCTCCTAATCCTATTGCTTTGTCACACTTGTGATGATCTGTGTAAGTATTTCTTAAGTCATGAACGAATTACACGAAAAACGCCATCTACGTAATATTCTGTTAAGGCAACGCACAAGTAAGGTAGTATAAAGACCGTTACAAGGCCCCTAAGAGTATATCACATGCATTAAAACACTTAAGAGGGATCAACCATATTAGGGGTAAGGTAGTATAATGACTGTTACCGATGGTATCCTTTCTACTCACTCGTATTTCCCTAGACATCTATGCCAATTTTCTATCTTATGAATAATTTTCTAAAGCCTAACGTGCACATCCATCTAAATCCTTTTCGTAAAATTAATTGTTTCAATATTATAAACAAGGGTAGTTAATTTTAAAAGGATAATTATTGAAAATACTAAATTGAACTTTATAATTTCTATTAATGACATTTATGCAATACAAACCGTAAACAAAAGTTTGTTTCTTTTCTTTGTTAGAGGAAGGCAAACTAAGTCCCATTTCCTTGTAAGAAAGAGACTTATTCCCACCCTTTCTACTTATAGGAGAAAGCTATAATAGGAACACTTGAATTTTCCAATTCTAATAAAACTCAAAGCACACTTACTCGAGAAATCGTATTGTCTTGTAAAAGTCAAACGGTTAAGTATAGTTACACATCTTATTTCGATAACTAGAGAACATGTTTTCTATACCTACAAAAATGATACATCTTGAAGTGTCAAGACATAGTATGAGTTTTAATAATTAGAAATGGAAATCTCAATAAATCGTGAAAGAGAAAAGGAAATTACTAGCATGTTTTCTACTAGTTTTTCTTAACTCAATATTTTTCCTAAGATTCTATACACCCTTGAGGTAATGTAGAAAGAGGAATTGCATGCAAAAATTTCAAGTTAAAGAATGACATTGATGGCTAGTCCATCATCTATATAGTAGAACTTGATGCACTTGCTTGAATATCTAAGTACATGTTTACTAGTCTGTAAGGCTCACATTAGTGATAATGTGTAGATATTCAAAGAGTAGAAAAGTAAACAAATTTCTACTTGCACTTCATTGGTATAGACACACATGTAATGTTGTCTAAATTCAGTGAGAGCTATGAGCTTATCACCTTGTAAGTGACTAATTTTATTTCTAGCTGGTCTAGAAATAATACATTACTTTTCACATATGAAGCATCATAATTTTATAAGAATCATTGCATATTATTCTATTAGATAACTTGTCGGTTTTCTGATGTCGCTGCCCGAAATGTTATCTATACCATATTTATGCATGGTTGCTTATTAAACAATAAATTTCTATATATACTTGTAATGAAAATGTGATTTAAGTTGGATTTAAATCATATCATATCTGTGAAATTGTCATATTATTCATACAAACAAATGGAAGCGTGGTGGGCTCATAATCCACTAGTCTCAGGATCATAACATGGCTAATAATATGCTCATTTGTTTGTATAAAAGCTTGATGTTGTGCCGTGCACAAGTAGGAGAAATCTTAACTGTGTGCATGGTACAACACATAACAATATGACTAATATTTTTTCTTAGCCGCATGGTAAGAAAGCTAATATTCTACTAGGACTTATACACCTTGATGTATGTCGCCCTACTTAGAACTAGTGTCAAGAAATAATGAACACCTACATCATCATATTCACTAAAAGGTTTAGCCAATATGATTGTTTCTTCTTGTAAAGACATCAATAAGAAGTATGTAATTAACTTGAAAAGACTATTAAAACCAAGAGTCGACGTTCAATTATACTTTATTTAATATGTTTATTTCTTCTTGTAAAGACATAAATATGAGGTCCTTGAACTGTTCAAAGACTTATAAAGTAAGCAATTGACTTGTCATGTATCCTACTCACGACATGTACATAAAGTCATTGAAATGTTCAAAGACTTATAACATAAAGTTAGTGATTAACGTGTTACATCTTCTTGTTTGAACAAATTGGTAAGTATGTAAGCAAAAGGGTATTAGGTTATCTAAGAAATTATGGTACTGTCTTACAATCCCATTACTCATAGAATACCACATCGCTATGGTATGTCTGATGTGTAAAATCAAACTCTGTTAATATTCTTTGATTTTTGATAACTTTATCTACCTTACCTCTAATCTTATCAAGGTTAAAAAAATTAAGTAGGCCATATGTTTACTTACTAAGGTTCCAACCAAGAGGGTAATTAAGACACCATCAGGTTATGGAGTGGGAGGACTCCCATTAAGTCTTAACTAAAGTTCTGAATTTGTTAAGATCAAGTTAAGCATGTTATTAGCAAACGAAAGTCAAGAACTGTTAGCATATATTATACATCCCAAACGAGAACAATTTTATTGTTGCTCGACTTGTACCGATTGCAAAGTCTCCCTATCGTTTGGCACCTTCTGAATTGGAGGAGTTGTCGGGACAACTCAAGGAACTCCAGGACAAAGGTTTCATTCGACCAAGCTCATCGCCTTGGGGAGCACCAGTTTTGTTTGTGAAAAAGAAGGATGGTTCTTTTAGGATGTGTATTGACTATAGAGAATTAAACAAGTTGACTGTTAAGAATCGTTATCCGCTTCCTAGGATTGATGATCTATTTGACCAACTGCAAAGGTCGCAGTTTTTCTTAAAGATAGATCTTAGGTCTGGATACCATCAACTAAGAGTGCATGAGGATGACATTCTAAAGACTACGTTTAGAACTCGTTATGGACATTTCGAGTTCACAGTAATGCCCTTTGGTCTAACTAACACACCAGCGGTATTCATGGATTTGATGAATAGAGTTTGTAGGCTTTATCTTGATAAGTTTGTGAAGGTGTTTATAGACAATATCTTAATCTACTCTAAGACTCAAGAGGAGCATCTAGAACACTTAAGGTTAGTTTTGGAACTGCTCAAGAAGGAGAAACTATATGATAAGTTTTCTAAGTGTAAATTCTGGCTAAGAGAAGTACAGTTTCTTAGGCACGTGATAAATAGTAACGGGATTCATGTAGACCCTAGTAAGATCAAAGCTGTTAAGAATTGGAAAGCCCTTAGAACTCCCTCTGAGGTTCGTTCGTTCTTAGGATTGGCTGGATATTAAGTTGATTGAGAACTTTTCTAAGATAGCTAAGTCTCTTACTATCTTGACTCAAAAGTGTAAGACTTTCGATTGGGATGAGGAGCAGGAGAATGCATTTCAAACTTTAAAGGATAAGTTATGTAATGCACCTGTTCTAGCTCTCCCCGATAGACCGGAATATTTTGTGGTATATTGTGATGCATCAGGCCTAGGATTAGGATGTGTGCTGATGGAAATAGGTAAGGTGATAGCCGATGCGTCTAGGCAGTTGAAAATTCATAAAAAGAATTATACGACCCATGATTTGGAACTGGGAGCAGTTGCATTTACCCTTAAGATTTGCAGACATTATCTGTATGGGACAAAGAGTGTCATCTATACGGATCATAAGAGTCTTCAGCATATCTTTAGTCAGAAAGAGTTGAATATGCGACAACATCGCTGGATAGAGTTGTTTAGTGATTATGACTGTGAGACTTGCTACCAACATGGTAAGGCGAATGTGGTGGCTGATGCCCTAAGTAGGAAGGAAAGAGTAAAGCCTAAGAGAGTTAAAGCTATGAATATGACCCTTTAGGCGAGTATCAAGGATATGATACTGGCGGCTCAGAAAGAGGCTGTGGATGAGTCTGTAGGATTGCAGAGAGGTTTGGATAAGATGATAGAATAGAGAAGTGATGGGACTTTGTACTATCTGGATTGAATATGGGTGCCTTTAAAGGGTGATGTGAGAACCCTGATAATGGATGAAGCCCATAAGTCGAAGTACTCTATACATCCAGGAGCTGATAAGATGTATTATGACCTTAAAGATAGGTATTGATGGTCGAGTATGAAAAAGGACATAGCTGTGTATGTCAGTAAGTGTTTGACTTGTTTAAAGGTTAATGCTAAGCATCAAAGGCCATCTGGCTTGCTCTTGCAACTTGAGATTCTCATATGGAAATGAGAAAGAATAGCTATGGATTTTATGACTAAGTTGCCTAGGACTAGTAGTGGGCATGACACAACCTGGGTCATTATGGACCGGTTGACCAAGTCTGCTCATTTTTTACCTATGCGTGAGGATTATAAGATGGATAGATTGGCTAGATTGTATTTGAATGAGATAGTTGCTAGACATGGTATGCCGATCTCGATCATATCAGATCTTAATAGTCATTTCACATTAAGGTTTTGGCAGTCAATGCAAGAGGCATTAGAAACCCGTTTAGACATGAGTACGGCTTACCACCCTCAGAACGATGGTCAGAGTGAGCGTACTATTCAGACTTTGAAAGACATGCTTAGAGCGTGCGTCCTGGACTTCAGAGGAAGTTGGGATGTTCTTCTTCCGTTGGTTAAGTTTTTGTATAACAATAGTTATCATAGAACTGAGTCAATAATCATTCTCCCGTTCTCCCTATTCTCCATGTATAGTTCCATACGACTTTTTCGATAGTCATACAAAGATTTTTCCAACATAGGAGGACGGTTGTTGTAACCTTTTCCCCTTTTGTGTTATGAATATTTCATTTTTAGTCCTTTGACTATTTGACGTTTGCCAGTTTATCCAAATATTATACCGTGTTGACGGTGGTGATTTTGTTGAGAATTGTGGTAATTTATGGTTTATTGTGAATAATAATCCTTTTTAGATGTTATTATTATGTTGTTTGCATTCTGGGTGGTTGACCCGTGAATTTTGAGAAATGCCGAAAAACGAGTCCCGACACGTCCGTTAATGTCCAAATGAGTTTTGAAGGGTTTAAAATCGTAAATATGTCATATAACTACTCTAGGTTAATGGAAAAGTATTTTTAAGGTGAATAAAAATGCTAATTAACTTTAGGGAAAATTTTACGGTGGAGTTTTACGAGCTTTTAAGTGATACCGATACAGAAAGAAAAGCCCGAGACCCCTTTGGATACCCATAACCGGTCGAACCCCCTTGGAGACAAGGAGGCATATTTTTAGGGCTTGTGTTTTTTATAAGAACTATAGATATTTCATTCAAGCATTATCTTCACACACACAAAAAAATTCATTTTATTCTTCCCTCTTCCTCTCCTCTCTTGTGTCCGAATAAAGTACACACACAAACACTATTATTTTTGAAATTTTGATAAAAAAAACATGAAGACTGGTGATATATTGGGTTGATTCTAGTGCTTGGGTATCATTTAAACAATGTTTGGGTTGTCCGGTTCGTGTCGAAATCTACATTTTTGAATATTTTCTTGTAAGTTTCTGAATTTAAATTTCGTTTGTCCTTTTGGGTTTATATTGATGCATAGATGTTAGTTGTACAAGTTGACCGTCGTAAAAATCGATTTTTGGAAACGACATGAATAAAAAGGTGTGTTTGGGGTTCGAATAAAATGAAACAAGGATAAGGTTTTGTTAGTTTTGATATTGTGGTCGTGATGGTTGAGAAACATATATTGCTAGATAGCTTATTTTGTATAATAGCTTGTATAGCTTAGTTTGTGGGCTTTTCGTGGCTTATTTTGAGCTTATATGCTCACGTCTTCTTTTAAAATCACAAGAGAAGTGATTTTGATTATTTTCGTGGTATGGCGTATGTTCGTGGACTATTTTTATAGCTTATGGTAGTAACCAAATACTATACGTAGCGTACTAGCTTATTTTTAAGCTTACGGACTTGATTTTTGAGCTCTTGGGCTCACGGCCCAATAAGCACAAATAAGTCGTGGCTTATTTGTTGGCTTAATGTGGTCCGGGTTATTTTCTACTTATTAGTATGAGCTTATGTATATAAATGGACCTTAGTTTTGGGCTTGGATCGTATTTTGGACGTATAAATACCTTATTGGACCCTTGTTGGGCCTTAAAGCCCAATAAGCGATATTTAATCATTTTAAGAGTTTTTGACGGACTTTTGAAAGTGAAATGTATTTACGAAGTGATGTTGAATGTTATTTTGGGAAAAACGTTTTAGTAAACGCTAAAGATTGAGGTCGAAAAAGTGTTGAAATGGTGAAAAATGTTGAAATTAAGGTTTGAAACATTGGAAAATGTTATACAAACGTACGGGTCATGTCGAAATTTCGTAAAAAGTTTATACTTAGAAAATTTTACTTAAGAACATGATTTTGGTTTTAAATAATAAAATATTGTTTTATTATTTTATTATTTTAATAAATTCACTAAAAGCCGAAAAATATAACTTTTCTCGAAACTTCTCTACTATGCTTTTATAAGAGTAAAACTTTTCATTTAACCATATTAAGAATATTTTATGGTAACTAAGGGTACCGAATGGACTTATCGAGATATATTTATAATTATTTATTATAAATATTTACTTATATTACTTATCTATTTTCTTTAAATATTATAAGTATGTATCGTTGAGATATCGGATTGATAAGATATTTTGGGATGAGACGTCAACCATCACACCACTAGATTGTTATGGGTAATTGTACAACGCATCTAGCCTCTATGCATCAAACGTGAAGACTGTTTTGGAAATAAATGATTTAATGGGACATTAACTGGACTAGGTCGTGTGCGGACGTCGTTGCATTTGCTTGTGTGATTGAGATTTGGTTGCTTAAGACTTGCTTGAGGTGAGTTCTCGTAGCCCCATTTTTCTACTGTTTTTCCGTTGGGGGAAAATGATACTCAAATGTGTTTTGAACTGTTTTGAAATTTGACTGTGCGAAACGTGGTTTTGTTTTTGGGACAATTATGTGCTTATGATTGCTATGTGAATATATGTGATGTGATTTTACTTGCATGTACTAGTGTTTGGCACGACAAGGGTTTTGGTTTTACTTGCATGTACTGTGTTTGGCATGCAAGGGTTTTGGGTCCTGCCCTAATATAGTGCTCCAGCTGGTAGGCCCTTTAGGTGCGTAAGTGACATATTTGCTACCTGACTAGCGGTGATGCTAGGGCATGGTTCGACTAGCGGGTAAGCTAGGTCGAGTTTACATGATTAGCGAGGATGCTAAGTCATGGGTGATTCTTATATATTCACTATCATAGTGCACTTTTGTCCACTGTTTTGAGTTATTGGCACAAATTTTGAGTTTAAGGTCAAACCTACGAGCTCACCAACATTATTGTTGACATTTTTGAGTATCATTTTTAGGTGAAGTGAAAGATGAATAGTTGGTGATATGTGATAGCAGGCTTAGTAGTATCCCGTGTGGATTTTTCATGTGAACCTTGCTTGTTTATTTGTTTGGTTCTTAATATTTGGAAGTTTCGGTTTAAGTTTGGATTTAGACCCCTGTGTGGGCATTTGGATTTGTAATAGATTTTGGATTTAGTTATGATTTGGGACATCACTCGAGATTTATTCGAGGTTGGTGGTCTTCGTAACACTTGAAATTTATGCACTGTAGTTTTTCTCTATATTTTATCTTGTGTTATGATTGATCATTATGTTGCATTCCAGAGTTTCTGCCATTGTCGGGGTGTGACAGTTGTCAGCACCGGCAATGATCATAAATTCTGCTAAAGTTGTCATTTTGATTTGATTGATTAAATGAGAATAAATAACTTTTTGATCGTTCAGTGATTAGAGGTTATTATGTTAAAGTGAGGTTTGTTTAAGTGATGAAATAATGGAATTAGATGGGATTTTACAATTCTTGATAAAACCGAGAAAAGAAGTTAATCTTTCATAGGATTTTACAAATCAAAGAAAAACCGTATAAATCTCTTAATGGAAGTGGTATAATTCACCTATTAAAAAACGTATAATTCGCCTGGTATAAATCGTCTGTGTAATTCTCCTAGATGAAAAAAGAAGTATAATTCGCCTAATACAATTTAAAACTCAAAATTTTCAAAACACTTAAAGATTCACTTTTTGACATTTGACTCGATTTTTCTTGTACTTCTTGCTATTCTAAGACTAGTAAAACCTTAAAAATACAAACTTTACCGTTTTTGACACGAAAAATTTGAAATCAAGATTCTTTGTACCAAAACCCTTTTCAAACAAAAAGACTCCAAAAAGATGAAATTTTTTGTATTTTTCAAAGATTTTCTTGTACAACTAATCTATACTAAGATAAACAAAGAAGAAAGTTGAGATCTTTATGGTTTTTAAACCCACAAAAGATGAAAATCCTCTGTTTGAGTTCGAACCACACAAGACGCATAAACAAGAAAGAAAATGCAAACATAACCTAGCTAAATCACCCCATGACTCTTGATACTAGCTGTAGAATACATGTAATATCTAAACTCATAATCTAATGACAAAGAACTAGAGAGAGAAAGTGAAAGGATGAACACTTTTAGAGAGAGAAAGGAAGAGAGAATATTAACTTATGTGAAAAATGAGAAAGTGAACAGCCAACACCCTCTCCAAGCTATGGAGAGGGTACTTATACTATGATATGGCCGGCCATGGGCTCTATTATGGGCTTTTCATGGGCCTTGGGCCTTTATACCTATTTAAGGTTCCAAAAAGTAACTAAGACCTACGAGCTATATATTTTAGGTGTGACCGAGTCTTTTCTCGATTCCTAACAGTATTCAGGAAGAACAGGTTGTTCCAGCTCACTCCAGTCGTTGCTTTTCTTTCTGTTACTTTGAAAGTAGCTGCTTCAGCTTCAGCCACTCGAATTTTCGATATTCCTTTTTATCTCATCAAATGAATGACATCTTCTTCTAAAAATCCTAGCTATTCTTAGCATGATATTGGGAAGTCTCATTGCTAATCAAAGCCCAAAGATCTATGAATTAGCCCATGCTTAACTAGCCAAGCAGACAAATTACCCTGCATCTTTTTTCTCTCTCCTGCATTTTTTTGTATAAGTATTTTATATTTATGATGAAATCTCTGAAGATTGAGCCGCGACTTTTTATTCTGTGCAAAGGATCCTATTTAATTTACTAATTCGTGGGAAGATACTGAACTTTTGTATTTGAAAATGTTCCAAGAGGAATTTCTGAGGTAGATGGTGGTTGATAAAGGAATCCTTGATCATAATTTCCAGTATGAATACTATGCCTAACCTTAAACTTGTGATTCGTAATAAAACACTGATTCTCTCGCTGAGATAGAATTCTATCTAGATAGATTTCTTGAGATATTTTCTTATGATGTTTTGTTATAGCATCTATAATTGCTTCTGGTTTGCGTGGACAGCCCGGCAAATACACATCCACGGGAATTAGCTTATCGACTCCACGAACAGATTTTTCAAATACTTAAATATTATTTACTGGATGAAAATGGTAGAATTTATAATCCCTAGTCCTTGTTGAAGAGATGAAATATAACCAAGGTATATCTTTTTTACCAGAGGTTGAATCGATCATCGGAAGAAGAATTAGGATACATTCTGGGAAAATCAAACTTCCATCAAAGAGAAGCAAATGAAAAGCTTTCATAAAATTCTTGTAGAATCGAGAGTTCGCTCCTAGAAATATAGCCATTCATGCCCTCCTCACGTCAATCCCACGAGCCTCTTATCCATTCTCATTCAATCATGGCGGAGGGGGGGAGGGGTGTTCAGTATCGATTCTTATAGTACTGTTTGTGGAGTCGATAAGCTAATTCATGTGGATGTGTATTTGTCGGGCTGTCCACCCAAACCAGAAGCAATTATAGATGCTATAACAAAACTTCGTAAGAAAATATCTCGAGAAATCTATCCAGATAGAATTCTGTCTTAAAAAATCAAGAATAAATTCCTGGGAGAAAGCCTATGTCACACCCCGAGAATTTCAGGTCAATATTTTAAACTTTTTTTATCATTATTTTTTACTTTTATACGTTACGTTTGAATCCGACAGTTTACTGGGAAGTTAACCCGCGTAAATATGAAAAACGTCATCGGACGCGTTCTGACTTTGGATTTTGATTAGTTTAGATATTATATGAGTTATTTTATCTTTTCTAAGTGTTTCGTAGTTTACGATCACTCCCGGTATTTATTTTTACGCTTTAACGTTTAAATTACGTTTTTTCGCGTTTTTGACCTAACGGAACCCCAGAAACTCGAAATCTTTTCGTGTAAACTTTAGTTATCGTCCATCTCATATTCATAAATTAAAAATTTCGTTCACCTCCCTTCCTTGTTGTATATTGGACGCCTAAAACCAAACCAAGTGCACCATAAGCCTTGAAATTAAATCAAAGGCATCTTTTCTTGAATATGACATGCATGTGTATGAAAGTCACACATGATAGAGTCATTATCATGCACACTTACCATGCTCTACCAACATGTAAGCTCTTACACTCTTGTAAGACTTATATTTAGATCTTTGACCTTATTTGACTAAGCTTGAGCACTAAGTATTGAACCAAGACTAAAAAAAATAAACCATATGGTCCTTGTGGTTGATTTTGGCCGAACAAACAAACACACACCTTTGGTGTGTGTTGGTCACTTAATACTTAAAACCATGTAACCCTAAACCTTTCCTTGGCCTATAAATACTTTACATTCTCACAACTAGGGTTTCACTTCTCATTTCATAGTCTTTAAAAAAAAATTTCTCACCCTCTATTGCTCTCCTAGCTCACGACAAACATACACCCTTTTAAGGTTTTCATATCTTTGATTTCTTGCATAATCCAAGCATACTAGGCTTATTTCTAAGAACATCTAAGGTGATTTGAAGTATTGGTTCTTTGGTTTAAAGGTTTTTCATCAAGATGTAAGTTAGGGTTTCAAGATTTGTTGTTGTGTTTTATAGATCTAGATATTTAGGGTATAGATCTTGGTGATTTCTCTACTAGTTCTCATCTATGTAAGATGTCTTAACCTTTCTTTGTGGTTACTTATGTTCTTCTTATATTTCAAGTATCCATACATCTCAAGTTGTGTCCTTATTTATTGAAAAGATTATAAAACAAGATATCCAAAAATAATGATGCACTTTGTTTCACAAAAGAAGTAAATTATTATTGTTCATTGTGAGAAAGAAAGTTAAGAGAGTTGCAACAATAGAAATGAAGGGATTAGGTTAGTTTTAGGTGTGGTTTGGTTGTGGATTAGTTGTGAATGGAGATTAGGCTAGATTAGGCACTATTGTGAAGTTTTGGTGGATTTTGGTTGCGTTTTTGACAAAAAGTGCTTGCTGATCCAAAATTGTTTTGGGGTATTTGTACGACCTAAAAAAGTATTTTCAATAGCGTAAATATGTTTTTTTGTGAGAGCTCGTTTCGAATAGATTTTTTCATATATCGCACATTAAAATTGGACTTAAAATGGCCAAGTTATGGCCAAGATGAAAACTGTGAAAAAATTTTTGACAAAACCAGAATGAATAGTGGTTTGATATGAATATTAAAATTGGGTATTTACGGACAAAACCATATCAGGACATTTTTTGGACTTATCAAACACCAGCGAAACATATAGTAACAACATACCTATTGATTAAAATCGTTTTAAAGACATTGTTAACATATTTTAGGAAAAACGATAAAGTTACTAAAAATAGTAAGTTTGGTAAAAATTTAGCGGAACGGACTTGGAAGTTAAGTGATTAAGGTTAGTTAGTGCGTTTTGAAAATATGGAAACTTAATAAATATAGGGGACGGTATTAACGTCCATTTACACGAAAAACTATTCCTAAAATATAAACTTACAAACAAAAGTAAATTATAGTAAACGACGAAACTTAACGTAAAACTATACCATTTTAAATGCGTCATGAATTGAATAATACACACTAAATGCAAACACGCATTGGATGTCTTTTGGTGATGAAACATAATTGTGCAATTCTTGAGGCAACTTTCGTGTATACTGAGACGCTTATTATTCTATGTTATGCCCAAAAATATGTGACTTATCTGGAAATTAACATTTATCATTTATAGTCCTGTCGGGTTAGTTTAGCTAGTAAAGCCCGGGACTATAAATACCCCCTCCATACTTCCATGGAGGGGTGAAGCTCACTTTTGTAAGGTGAAAGTGTGTGTGTTTTCTCTCAAGAACACACATCTTCCCATCTTTCATCTTTTCTCTCTAATAAACATGGCTGATTATTGTTTCATGTATCCCACCTCTCCTGACCAGTTTGTTGATGTTTATAATGCATTTATATCTAATCAATTGGCATCAGAGCTAACCAGGTGGTGTTTTGTATCATGTGTTTGCTGTCTCGTGTTCACATTTTTCAATATCTGGTCTGAGAAAAAAGATCCAGGAAAGTGTTTTGGTTGTTGATACATACTTCTGTCCACATAACTGTTTACATCTGGTTTATTTCTGACTTATAACAGATTATGTAAGCTTATTTTCATGGGCTTATATTATAGAAAAAAAACCACAAAACAGTTGTGTATGTTATATGTTTCTGGTTTCATTATTGGTATATAACTGCTGTGTTCGTGCTTAAAAGACACAGAAAAATAAGCTTAGTTTTTTCTGGGTTTCTTCATGGCGATTTGGACAAAAAGACAAAAATCAGATCCGGTTTTTAAGGAAAAGTATGAAAGTGACAGATGATGGCGGTTTGACCAAGTCAACAGCGGGTTGCCCACGGCGGGTTGGCCACGGCGGGTTGGCATACAGGTTTATGAAGACTAATTTTTCATGGTCAATAGAAACAAACCGCCGCCAAAATTTTTAGTCAACGGCGAGTTGGTGCCATGGCGGTTTGGTTTAGAGGTGGCGGTTTGCTCGCTTTTAGGTCACGGCGGTTTGCCAAAAGTGACAGCGGGTTGGTGTAAACCAAAACAAACCGAGTCAACTCGGTCATTACCGAGTTGAACCGGTCAAAGTCAAGTGAGTCTATGTTTAAACCAACAGCACAGATAAAAAAAAACAGACTCGATGCTAACCCACAACAACAATAAACAACATCATCATCACAGCCAATTCCATCGTCACATTCAATAAATCAAATCCCAACAATCCCATCATCACACTCCACAATACCATAACGCCATATCTAATCCTATCCCAACTTCTCAATAATCTCAAAACAAAAAAAATTCAATGAAAAAAAATCTCAGAATTGTATTTAGGTTTTATAACCGATACTCATTTCAAGATTAAGCACAATCTCATCATTTATTTGTGAAGGTAATATACCTTCCTTCAATATACGAATTTAAAGAAAGATTTATAACAAGTATGTTATAGTCAATCTTTGATTCGTTATAAAACACATCAAACCAAAACCTACCCGAGACCATTTTCATGATCTTGAAGCTGCCTCAAACTGAAGATCTTCACAAGGTGTTTGGTAATTTGAGTAAATGAATGGAGATTGATGTGGCTTCTGTGTTTGAGATGAAAAGTATTTTAAATTAATACATCGAGTGACAAAGGAGAGAGATGGGATAGAGGATTTAACTGGGTTTTTTCATTTGAAGAAGATATGGGAGACGTGGTGGGTGACTACAGTTTTGATGGAGATATAAGAATTAAGATAGTGGCGTGTTATTATGATTTAGGGTTAGGGTTAAGAAATGAGGGTTAATAGGGATTTGATACCTTATATCTCTCAATTGCAAAAGCAAGAAGAAACCCCACAAACCTAAATCTGAAGACACGAACCAAGAAAAACTCTATCTTTTGCACATGGATCTTTGTGGACCAATGCGTGTCGCAAGTGTTAATGGAAAACTACATCCTCGTCATTGTCGATGATTACTCTCGATTAACATGGGTAAAATGCTTAAGGTTAAAAGATGAAGCTCCTTATTTCATAATCAAGTTTCTTAAAATGATCTATGTGCGACTTAAAGTACTTATCTAGCGAATCAGAACAGATAATGGAACTAAATTTGTTAATCAGGCTTTGCGTGAATATTATGAGAAGGTTAGCATCTCTCATGAAACATTTGTTACTCGCTCTCCACAGCAAAATGGTGTCGTTGAAAGACATGATCATACACTAACTGAAGATGGCCGCACAATGTTAATATATGCAAAAGCTCGTTTATTCTTATGGGCAGAAGCAGTTGCTACTGCATGTTACACCCAAAATCGTTCCATCATACGTCTTCATCAGGGTAAAACACCTTATGAGCTTTTACATGACATACTTCCTGACTTATCATTTTTTTCCACGTATTTGGTGCACTCTACTATCCGACAAATGATAGTGAGAACTTGGGTAAGTTACAACCAAAAGCTAATATTGGTATTTTCATTGGCTATGCACCTACAAAGAAAGCATTTGGAATTTACAACCGACGTACCAGACGAATCATTGAGACAATTCATGTAGACATTGATGAGCTGACTATGATGGCTTTTGAATGCAGCAGTTCAGGGACCACACTTCATGAAATGACTCCTACAACAATCAGTTCATGACTCATGCCAAGCCCTCCTCCTTCAACACCATTTGTACCACCTTCAAGAACTAATTGGGATCTTTTGTTTCAACCATTGTTTGATGAATTACTCACTCCTCCACCTAGTGTTGATCACCCAGCACCTGAAGTTATTTCTCTACTTGATGAATTAGTAGCTCCAGAACTCGCTGCATCAACAAGTTCACCTTCCTCAACAACTATTGACCAAGATGCACCATCACCTAGTAACAAACAACACCCGAAACTCAATCTTCTGTCATTCATAACGATGTTGAAGAAGGCAATCATGACTTAGATGTTGCACACATGAATAAACATACCGTTCTTTGTATTCAATCCAAAAAATGTTCTGAAGCATCTTTCTTCCATTCTGATGTTGTTCCTACCATGTGCACACTGTGGCTCCTAACTCAGAACCGTTACTAAATGGACCAAGATCATCCTTTAGACACATCATCGGTGAACTCGAAAACTGTTTCACAAGACTCCAACCTTCATGAACAAGCTTATTTTTGTTTACATGATGCTTTCTCACATCAGTTGAACCAAAGAACTATAAAGACGCATTAACTTAAGCATGTTGGATTAAAGCAATGCAAGAGGAGCTTAATGAATTTGAACATCTTAAAGTCTGGGAACTCATTCCCCATCCAGATAAAGTGATGGTTATTACTTTAAAATGGATCTACAAGGTGAAACTTGATGAATTAGGAGGAATTCTAAAGAACAAGGCTCGTTTGGTTTTGCCTCATGGTTATCGTCAAGAAGAGGGAATTGATTTTGAGGAATCCTTTTGATCTATGGCTCACTGAATTCCCCCCCTACCCGCCCCGACCCACACAGCCACCCCGACCGCTATAACAACACTTTGGGACAGTAAGCACACAATTTTCATACACTTGGTCTTTTGTACTTCATTTGCATTAAACATACCCATACCTTGTTCCTTTGACCCAACCAAGACCCTTAAGACCATGAACTTGTCCCATGACCAACTATTTCATACTTTTTGACCAAGACTTGCCTTATATACATGTATACTTGAGATAGAAAAACATACAAGTCTTACACTTATCTAGAAAAGCAAAAATCCTCTCCTTTGTACTCTAGCCAACCCACGGCTCACCTCTACTCATTTACCAAATCCATACAAACTTTTCTACCTCATTTATACACTCTCATATAACATATCTAAGATACCTTAAAGTATTTTAAAGCCTTGGTTAATCATTTCAAGTGTTGAAGATAAGGAAGAAAGCTAGGATTTTTAAAAGAAAACTAGGGTTTTCTAAGCTTGTTAACTTTGGGTTGATAGCTAAACAAGGGTTTAGCTATTGTTTTCTATCATACTTCATCTCGTATAAGGTTATCTTAAACTCTCATTATTTCATAATCATGATTTTATGTGTATATATGATAATATGTAGTGAAATCACCATTTAGGGTTTTTTAATCATGTAAAAGAGTTTTTACTTGTGGTTAGCATTTTATACACTTATTCATGCTTTATATGTCGGTAAATATCATGAAACAAAGGATATATAAGTATGACATCATATTGGTTTAAGTGTATAATGTTCATACATAAATTGTAAGTAAAGGTTTACTTAAGGATTTTATGATTTCATGTGAGGTTATGGAGTTGTTAACTTGGACTCAAGGACAAAAATATGATCTATGGATTATATAAAATATATGATATATTATATTAAGAGTGTGGAAAAAAACTTGTGGAAATTACTTAGTTAAAAGGTATATAAAACAAGTTTAATAAATACTAAATATATAGATATTAAGGGCTGATTGGAATCGATTCAAATAGTAATATTAATTTATAATTATTCTACCATCTCATGTGTTATTTCCCAAAAAGGTAAGAAACTTGTCAAACGGATAAATAACGAAAAAGTTACGCTAATTACGAGTTATACGTTAATTAATCGGGTTTATAAAATAACTTTTATAAAAATCTTATAAAACAGCAAGTTTGGTATTTTTAACAAATAATACATATTTTTAGGATTCCAAAATGATAAGAATCGTAATTTTTCAATTAATAACGAACGAGTTATGAATTTCGCGAGTTTACGATAATTAATACTTTTATAAAACTATTTTTATAAAAGTTACTGTTCATGACAGAAACTTTTATTTTTGTAAACCTTATAAATTGATAGAATTTTCAATAACGAGAACGTGCTCAAAAGAATCGCTAAAAACGGAGCTATAACGAATAAAATACGACGTTTACGGGTTTTACGATAACTAAAACTATAAAAATGAATTTATAACTGGTATGAACAGTAAAAGTACTGTTCATCAGAGGATCAAAAATATGAAAATGTCAAATTATGATAACTCGTCCTAATACGAAAGCGTGGGCATAAGAAACGTCAAAATCGGGCTTAAAACGCGAAAGTTACGCCAGTTTTACTACAACGGTAATTATAAACGTCTTAACTAATTAAACGCAATTTTTCCAAAATAATTAGATGCTGATTAAGCTATATAGAGAAAATTGTGATATCAAAGTACAGATACTAGAGATCATAATGAGGCCGCTTCGGGGTAGCGTATCGACGAGTTGTTGGATTTACGATTTAAAGTGTCCTAACGCCTCAACGTCACTAAATGGACCCTCTTAATTATGAAATCCTGAACGATAGTATGATGTTTACTAAATTAGACCTGATATATGACGTCTAGTTAATCGAATACAATTGGACTTATACGACTTAAATTAAATAGGTTGCATCTGACGATTTGCGTGACGCGTTATCTGTGATATTTGGATTATCAGAACTCAAGGTGAGTTCATAGCCCCATATTTTTACGATTTCAATGATTTATAACTTTGGGGTGGAAACATGCTTTGTTTTATAAATTGGACGCAAGTGTATATTTTATATTGATTACGTGTTTGCCTAAGTAGCGATAACCCAAGTTGAGCCCATTATCATGAACTGTCAATTGCATAGATGTAGTTGTGAATTACATTATGTGAGCGCGAATGTTATGAATAGATCTATTTAGGATTGACCATCCCGTTCGGGTGACTAGCTATCACCGGGAACAAACGTATAGCATGTCGGATTTGGGGATGTTTCGGGTTAAACATCTAATCGGGCAGAAATTGCAATATATATAATATTGCGAGAAAGATTGTTGAGCTTCAGTGTCATGAGCTTAGGTAAATGTAATCAGTATTGTGATGGACTTGCATGTGGTTTGCAATATTCACAGGAAAGTCTTGCGGTCTTGCATATTATGATTTATCAAACCTATGAATTCACCAACATTATTGTTGACGTTTTAAAGCAATGTTTTTCAGGAGATCAGTAAGCATAAGGTGCCAAGGATACATTGGTGATTTTGTTTTGGGATGTCATGCTAAAGATATGGTTTATATTGTTTGGAAACTCTGTGTGTGAACCATTATCTTGAATAATAATAAGGAAGCAGTTAAAGCTTCGGCTATTTGTATCAATATGGTTTAAATCCAATGTACTAGTTTTAAAATGACTTTTTTTGGTCGTTCTATAAATATCCTGTGTTATTGATCAAAAAGTAACACGCCCCGAAATCCTTATTCCGCTACGACCCAATTTGGGGGTGTTACAGATTGGTATCAAGAGCCAAGGTTATAGAGAACCAGGTCAAATGTTTTTGCTGGACTATAACCGTTTTCAAACATTGCATTCATAAAAAAGGTTTTTATGGGACACTAGTTGTTGCATTAGTTAGTTGGACTAGATGCATTCATAATTGATATACGTGGTTATAATATATTACGTATATTACAATAAGAAGCCTTACATAAAATACCAATAGTTATTTCTGCTGGTCACAATACCATGTCATCTGATTCCGCTGTTACCTATACTTTCTTTCACTCCGAGGCACGATCTTGGAGTATTCCATCTGAGGATCCTTAGGAGGCTGCCCGACAGTTGTTGGAGCAGGCACCACGTTCTCTAGAGTATGTACCTGATCCCATAGAGCTGGAGGATCATGTACCTGTGTACATTCCAGAGCCTAGAGGATGAGGCTCCCTACACCTCCACTGACCAACCATTGTCTTTTTATCCCCACGTATCCAACCCCCACATACTAGAGCAGCCATGGCTTAAATGAGAGCTACAACACCATCCATCTATCATCCACTACTCCTATCAGGGACCCCACCATTGTTACCTATACCACTACCTGCACCATCCACGAGCCGCAGAGCTGATATTCCTGAGGCTGACATGCCGCCTCGGAAGAGGCTACTACTTACTACTCCTAGACCTAGTTGTGAGGTTGGGGAGAGTTCTGCTGCTGCTTGCTGTAAGACCATCATGACCCCTCTATAGCCCCATAGAGTCGATTATAGCTTGATAGACAACTATGAGACCAGTTTCAGATACTGAGAGGAGATGATGACCGCCATTAGAGATGGTTCAACATGAGGTCAGTTTACCAGTAGATGTTTCAGTAGAGAGAGTTCAGAGTTTTACTCACGACATCACGATGCCCAAGGGATCGTGCAGCTGTGAGGGCTAAGATTGAAGTATTGAGGAGAGAGAGACTTGCTTACAAGCAAGAGAGTATGGAGACCCATCAGGCCTTGGCTAGGTCTGAAGCTTACTGCAGGGCATTAGAGGCATGAGTTATAGTATTAGAGACTGAGGTGCGTCACCACGAGTGGAAGCGTCAGGCTGCAGACGATGAGGCATATCATGCGTATTCAGGCTTTGGAGGCTGGAGCACGCGATGACACCTTAGAGGATATTGGTAGTAGTGCCTAAGGTTACTTTTCTACTATATTGTAGCTATACTATATAGCCTGCTAAGTTTTTATAGGTTACTCCCAGCTAGCAGGCGGTGTAGATCTTTTGTTTTGATTAGCTATCCGGTATGGATCTTTTGACTTTTGTTTAGCTATGTTGTATAGCCTACTAAGTCTTACGGGTAACTCCCGGCTAGTAGGGCTCTAGGTTGATTTTCATTGTGTAACCTAGCGATAGGGAATCATTGTGTACCAAACAGATCATGTATATTTCCAGATTATATATGGAATGGATGTATTATGTTATGTCGATCTTGTGTTGGTTGTATGTTTTACTGTGTGATGTGATCTTATTTTATTTATGATGCATATGTTATGTCACGTTATGATTGTAATAAAATCTAACGGGTGTTGTATTTTCTTATGATTGAAGAAAATGGCACCAAAACGAACCACAAGGTCATCACCAGTCACACCAGCCCCAACAGCAACCACCACAACTATTACTGAGGCGCAACTTCAGGCCTTAATTGACCGAGGAGTTGCTGCTGCAATGGCTGAAGCAGAAGCAAGCAGAGTTAGGAATGGCTACGACATCAATGGTTCAGGACCAAGGCCATCACAAGCTGTTCGTGAGTGCACATACTCAGAATTCCTGAAATGTAAACCTTTGGACTTTAAAGGCACTAAGGGAGTCATCGGACTCACTTGATTGTTTGAGAAAATGGAGTCTGTTTTTAGCATTAGCAATTGCACAACATCTTGTCAAGTCAAATTTGCGACTTGCACTCTACAAGATGATGCTCTTACATGGTGGAATGCCCATGTTAAGACCACTAATCCCGAAGCAGCTTATGCCATGCCATGGGCAACACTAAAGAAAATGATGACTGATAAATACTGCCCGAGGGGTGAGATCAAGAAGATTGAGACTGAAATGTGGAATCTTAAGGTTAAGGGCACCGATGTGGTGGCCTATAATCGACAATTTTAGAAACTAGCATTGATGTGTGCCAGGATGTTTCCAGAAGAGGTAGACAAGATTGAAAAGTATATCGGTGGCTTGCCCGATATGATACTTGGCAGTGTAAAGGCATTAAAGCCGAAAACAAACCGTATCTGGTACAAATGAAGGAGCTGGTGACAAACCAGAGGTTCTCGATGTACTCGAATACATATCAGAGAGTAAAGAAGAATCTTGGACATTCAGTCAAGGAGAGGATGATGAAGAAAATGATGAGCATGATAGTGAAGATGACAATGACAAGCATGACAGTGAAAATGACAATGATGATGAAGATGATGATCAAGAGAATGTCAGTGGAGAACCTGAATCAGATGATGACGGAGATGATTTTGTTCACCCAAACTTGTCCACATACAAAGCAGATGATCAGGAAGAAGAAAAAGCAAATGATGATGATGAAGTGTCTTCTGATCAGAAGGTTTCAACACCACCTGATTATGAAATTACGAATGAAGGCGAAAATCAAGAGGATGATGATAATGTTGTGGGAGGAGAAAAAGAAGATGAAGAAGATGAGGAACTATACGGAGACTTGAATCTCAACCTGGATAAAAGAGATGTTGAAATGACAGATGCTTAAACTAATCAAGAGACGAAAGAGGTTCACGTGACTTTAACTACACAAAGCTCCTCTGTTTCATCAGATTTGGTGGTCTAAACAATTATCCCTCCACCGATACAGGGTATCTTACTCGATTTTAAATGCAAACATTCAATCAGATATTCCTGTCAATGTATCAGTTTCTGCCACTACTGATACACCTTATTCTGACACTACAATTCCTCAACTACCCATTCAAATAATTCAACCTCAACAACAAACACATGATTCCACAACAACAACAACTATTCCAACAACAACTTTGCCAGAAATCCCCAACTTTGCATCTCTATTTGGTTTTGAACGAAGGGTATCCTCATTAGAGACTGAACTATCTGAGCTCAAACAAACCAATCAATTTGCTAAAGCTTTATCATCTATTCCGGGCATTGTTGATAACTACCTTGCATCTTAGATGAAAGATTGCAGTAAATAAAAAATAGGGTTTTTGGGGGGGGTTGTTCAGCTACAATTCAACAAGCTCAGAGAAGAAGCTCAAGCCGAGAATGACAAATTTCTTAAACAGATAGACTCAAACATTAAGGCCATAATCAAGGATCAGGTTAAAGCTCAAGTATCCAAGATCATGCCAAAGGTTGAGAAGTATGTCACAGAATCTCTAGGAGCTGAAGTGTTGGCTAGATCATCCAATCAACCTCAGACATCTTATGCTGCAGCAGCATCTCTCTCAGAATTCGAGTTAAAGAAGATTCTCATCGACAAAATTAAAGAAAATAAATCAATGAACAGATCAGACATTCAGAAGAATCTCTACAATACATTGATTAAATCGTACAACTCGGACAAGGACCTCTTTGCCTCATATGGTGATGTGGTGACCCTAAAGAGAGGACGTGATGATCAAGACAAAGATGAAGAACCCTCTGCTGGATCAAACCGAGGGACGAAGCGAAAGAGATCAGGCAAGGAAGAGTCATCAAAAGAAGCAACTCAAAAGGAGTCCAAGTCTACAAGTTCTTCCAAAGGTGCATCCAGATCTCAACCAAAATCATCAGGCAAGTCTGCTCAAGCAGAGGAGCATGGTCCAAGGGTTGATGATTTGGAAGAACCATTGCATCAAGAGTTCAACATAGGAAATGATGATGTATCGCCTGTAAGAGAGATAATAGTTATTGATGAACGACTGTGGAACCCATCAGGCTCTCAAACTCCTGATCCGTGAATGGAACAAAACACAAAGGACTATTGGATGACCGATCTCCTCAATCATGTATACTTAGTTTGCTCAAGCTTTAGGCACACAATCCATTGTTTAATGAGTTTCTGGCTACTCCCATCGATTTCTCTGCCTTTATCATGAACCGGCTCAAATTAAACAATCTGACTCAAGATGTGTTGACCGGTCCAACATATGATCTCATGAAAGGCACGTGCAAGAGTGTAGTGGAATTAGAATACCACTTGGAAGAAGTATTCAAAGCTACCAATGATCAGTTAGATTGGCATAATCCTAAAAGAAGACCGTATCCCCATGATCTCAGCAAGCCCCTTCCTTTAATTCAGAATGCACGAGGTCGTCAAGTTATCCCTTTTGATCACTTCATCAATAATGATCTCGAATATCTGAAAGGAGAGAGCTTAAGTAAAAAATATACAACCTCACTTACCAAGACGAAGGCTGCTGATTACGGTCATGTTAAATGGATTGAAGACAAAGTTCCTAGAAGTATATGGAGTCCGGCACAAGTTGTCTACGACAAGCATGCCTACTGGGGAACATATCACTGGGGACCAAAACGTCAGAGATTCTATAGATATGCTACCAACATGGAAACTTCAAAAGATGTCTACTCAAGACACATGATGCATTGCTATTACCAGTTTCAAGATCATGGAGTTCTTTGGTTACAAACATTTGGAAGAGATTACTGTTCGAAGGCAGGACCGATCAACTATACAGGTTTTGAGAAGGCGACATCAAAATACATTCTGTCGCTAAAACATTGAAAGATAGTTACTTCTTCTTGTTCAAGGTTAAGTTTGGCCAACCTCAATTTGGATTACCGGTGTCACAAAATGTAGCTTGAGAATGTACACGAGACGTATTGTCATTCAAGAACGTGTGGAGGATCTATAACTGGCAGTTGAAAGCTACCAGAAGAAGATAAACCTCTTAAGACCAGACTCATACTGTTTAGATCTCAGAAAAATGACTCCCTACACTACTTACCATGACATCCATAGCATTATCTATCAAGATGACATGGACAGAAATTGTTTGATGTGCACTGTTTGTTAGGTAAGAAACAGTGGTCGATTAATGTGGGTTTTATTATTAAGACATATTTTGTTTAGTTTAATATAGCTTGTAATAAGGTTTATTATGCTTTAAGTAAGAAATAGCATAATAACCAAAGTCTAGGGACTAGTATTGTCAAGATAGAAAAATAAGGAAGGGAAGCCTCCCTTCTATTGCCTATAAATAGCCCTCTAATCTTCATTAGAGGGTGATGCTCTTGTAACCAACTTTCATTTCCCTCCTAAATAATATTTGAATTTTCCCTTCACTTGCTCTCATTCTCTCTAAGCTTGCATGTTGATATGGTTGATTCAAGATTCATGTGACCTATCAAGTGGTATCAATTGCCAATAGAGAAGTAGAGTGTTCGATTTGTGCGTGTTTGTTCGACCGAGAATCAAGAATTGGTGGTTTCCGAATTCGGTAAGTACTATTGAGGTTTCGAGATTGATTTTGGCTGTGATTTCAAAATATTGGACGTTATTGTACTCTCGGAACTGTTCATTTCATTCTCGGACGCGTGGATTTGATTTTTGGTAGAAGCTTTGCATTCTCGGTAGAGTGATTTTACGTTAAGGAACATTTTTTCTTGTAAATTTAGCAATTTCAGTACGAAACATCAGTGTAATAGATATATTTGATCTTTTGGTTCTATCAAAAGTCGTTTATTAGGAATTTGGTATTAAACTCGGTATTATCAATTTTGTTAAGATTCACAAATTCGGTTTCATCAAATTTGTGATATAGGGAATTTTACTAAGTTAAAAATCGGTAATAAGCTTTACAAGTCATTTTACACTTTCATTTCACAGTTTTATCGAGTTTTGAAGTGTTAAAAATCGATTGCTCAAGATTTACTAAAACTCGGTAATCAAATTCGGTTTTATCGAATTTGAATTTTCTAGAACACTTGGATTATCTAGTCATCATAAAATTCGGTTTCATCGAATTTGTGGTTATTATTAATTCATAACTGTTAGAATTTAACAAGTTAGGTTTACCGAGTTTATAGTGAATAGTGTTACCGAGTTTGAGTAGTTTATAGATTACCGAGTTTAGTAGTTGAAGATTTTCGAGTTTGTTAGTGTACTGTTCGAGAAGGGTATTCGTTTACAGATTACGTGAACAGTGTTACCGAATTTGACTACTGTTACTGAGTTTGGATATTTTCTCACAAATCTCACTCATATTTGTCTAAAAAGATCCAATCTTTGAATCTTAAGACATGTCGACATCCAAAACATTCCAACAATCCCTTGCTGAAGCCGGTTCTGAGACTAGGCCACCCATGCTTGAAAGGGGTAGTTACATACCTTGGGCGAGTAGATTCAAATGATTTCTTAATTGCAAGAGGGATAACCGAAAATGGCTTCTCAAAGCACTAGAAGATGGCCCTTATGTGTTTAGGAACATCACACCTACAGGTTCAGCATTACCAAGGTTGCAAGACGTAGAGGATCTTCAAGGAGATGACTTATTGTACTATGATGCGGAAATAAAACTCACGAATATATTCAACTTTCTATTCCTAAGAGCTTTTTACAATTCTGTGATTCTTGTAAGACGCCAAGGAAAGGATGGATCGTGTGAACGTTAGATGAGGGAGAACTATACAAAAACCCAGTTGAACATGTTGAAACACGATTTACAAATAGTATTTGATGCAATTGTATGCAGACCAGGAGAGTCACTAGTTTCAGTCTACAATCATTTTGCTCAGTTAATGTATGATTTGGAACGAAACAACATAAAGTTTCCAATTGTTTCAGTTAACACAAAGTTTCTGAATAGCTTGCAACCGGAATGGTTGAAATATGTGACTCAAGTTCTTTTGCTAAGAAATTGATAGTTTGATTCGTTTGATGATCTTTTTTATTATCTTTCGTAATTTGAGAAATTGGTTAATGCTTCGAGGGCAAAGAAGTTGGAAAAGTCTCATGATCCTTTGGCTCTAGTAGCACACACGGGTTCATCTTCTAGAAACACCTCTTCTTATTATGTGACACATCCTCCATCATTTATAGTTGATTATGATGAAGAGTTTGAGCAGGATGATGTTCACAACCATTCTGAAGATCCCTTAGCATCTGCTATGTTGTTACTTGCCCAAGCCATTACTCAAAACTTCTCTAATCCAACAAACAATCGCCTTAGTGCTTCGTCGAATACCAGAAATCAAGCAGTCGTTCATGGTGACAGGGTGAATATTCAAAGCAGAATTTTTGGAAATATTGGAAGAAATAATCGAAGAGCTTATGTTCAAGGAGAAGTTGTTGAGGGAATGAATGCTACAAATGAGACTGCAAATGTTCAAAGGATTGTTCGAACTCCGACTCCAGGCAATACTTCAACGGGTCAATGCTATAACTGTGGTGGAAAAGGATATTATGCGAGGAATTGTCCCAGGCCAAGGGTTCATAATTCGAAGTATTTCATGGAGCAAATGTTGTTGGCAAAACAGGATGAAGCCGATGGAATTCTTACTGATGAGCAGAATGATTTTCTCTTTGCGGATGCTTCAAGAATGGAAGAAATTGAAGAACTGAGTGCAAACATATGCTTAATGGCCAGAATCCAACCAGCTGATCAAAATTCTGATGAAGAGCCAAGCTATGATGTCAGCATTTTGTAAGGTTGAGGTAATGAAGGGGGAGTGTGTGTGTTGGGGGGATATATATATATATAAGGGGGGTTTATAAAATTATTTTTATTGTTTTTTTTTTTTTTTATTAGTATTAATGGTAGGTTTTGGTGGTTATTGAGGTTAATTATATTTTATTTGTTATTAACAGTACCATGATGATGATCAAGATAATAGCAATATCAATTGATTCGTCAAGGAAATGTGTATATGGCAGTGTTGAAAAAGATACACATGTGTTTGATCTGTGTGCATTAGAAACACTTGCTAGGAATGCATATGATGAAGCTGTAAAACAACAAAGATTTGCTCAGAAGGTCCAACAACAAAATGAGACTTTGACCAGTCAGATTGAGATGTATAAGGAAAGGAATGGGGTTTTGGAAAACATAACCAAGGATAACAATTATCTAAAAGAATTTCTTAAAGCTGATGAAAGGGCAAAATGTGTTCATAAAACAAGCTGACTCTCAATTGTATCGTGATCGAGAGATTATTCGAGATCTTGAACATGTCTCTCTCTTAGGGGTGGGGGGGGGGGGGGGAGGGGGGGGAAGTGCGTTGAGTCAAGAGGTCAAACATTTCAAACAGAAAAATAAGGAATTACAGCAATCACGCAGTTAATTTTAAAAAGAAAAATGAGTGAAAACGAGGATAAGTATCATGATACTATTCTTGATCTTGAGGAAAAACAGACCCCTCCTTTGCCCCTATATAAATCCCCAATTACCCACAAACCCCATCTCCCATAAACATCCCCCCGCCAACCCCCAGTAAATTTTACACCTCCACCAAAAAAAGAACCCCACCCTCCCCTCCCACAATACCCCCCGCCAGACCCACGTAATCACAATGAGCATGCCCAAAGACGCGTACAAATCGAAATATCCCTTAAATGTTCGAGCATCTGAGGAAACACTAGAGGATGCTATCAAAAGATCAACATCCAAAGAAATCACACCATCGCCACTCACCAGCTAGTCTGTAGCGCACGACACAACACACACTCCACCACCCGCCTCGAACCGCTAGCAACACCGGTACGGCTTTCTTCCCCGCTCTCTCAAAATAACTTCATGAGGTGAGTTCCCTTTGAGATGTTTCCCTAACCCGTAATGCAACAACAAATAAAATACAAATCCAACCAAAACATAATCCAATTAATCCCTCCATCCACACCCTCTCTATACCGCTTCCGACTATCTCACCCGCATACCCGACTTCCAAACACAAACCGATTGCTCCGACCGATCCAGCAAACCCCGACTACCACCACATACAAATTAGCACCCACACCCAAAAGTCCTCAACAGCCCAAGGCTAGTCTAAGAGAATCAGTATAACTGAGAGGACCCCCCCCCCAAGTAAATAACTAGTTTTTCCCAAACCATGCCATAATACACTATGAACCCCCTAAATACCAACAACCATTACCCCCCGAAATCTTTTTTTATTTTTTCACACATTTTTTTATCTTCCTCCATAACATTGGGCGCAGTACTCGTGTTCATAGCTAGTAACCTGATACTAGTCCACTTTTTTTCCCGTGTTGGGGGGGCAATTTCATCAACATAATAGCCCCCCAGACCCCCATATGCAAGTCACATACCGAGGCCAACAAATAAACAGTATGGTGAACAGGAAATCCCCACAAGAGACTCAACCCGCATCTCAAAGAGTTTATCAAAGATCTCGAATCATTTCCCACGATCACGATACAATTGAAGTCCAGCTTGTTTTTTGAAAACGTGTAATTTTGTGGTGGCCCTTTCATCAGCTTCAAGAAATATCTTTTTTTCTCACCAATGAACACAAATGAAAAGTATAACCCCCCACACCGCCCCAATTCCAAACCAAGAACCAACTCAATTCTTGACTGGTCCAGGAGACCTCATATTGTTATGTATGGATCCGAGATCTGAGCACAACAACTTTATGATTTGAAAACGGTTGGGCAGATGCGTGGGAGTGTGGGGTAGGTTGTCAACCCCACCACATGTCAACCACTCCAAGATACACGCAGCCACCCCCGGCAGCCGTGATCTCAAACAACAGTGTCAACTTTATTCAACACTGTGGCCCACTATATAACATTTCCTTTGACAGACATCAAATTGAATATATTGCTATTAATTTGATCATCCAACCCATGGAACTTTGGTAATAATTTTCGTATGGAGTTGGATACGCTTGTTCGATCATTCTCATAATGGATAATATTGTACCTCACTTAACAAATGCAGACTCATAGCTGGCTCATCATCAAGAATTTTGATCGAGCATGTTGGATTCATGCCATTAAGCATATGTTAGCACTATTTCTTCAATTTCTTCATCCTTGAGCATCCGCAAAGATAAAATCATTTCTGCACACAGTAAGAATTCCACCGGCTTCATACCTGTTTTTGCCAACCACATTTTTTTGTTTTAATTTTTTTTTTTATTTTTTTTGCTCCTGAAATACTTTCGAATACTCAACCCTTGTCATGGGACAATTCCTAGCATAATGTCATTTTCCACCACGGTTATAGCATTGACCCGTTGAAATATTGCCTGGAGTCGGAGTTCGAACAATCCTTTAAACATTTGCAGTCTCATTTGTAGCATTCATTCTGTCAACAACTTCTCCTTGAACATAAGCTCTTCGATTATTTCTTCCAATATTTCCAGAAATTCTGCTTTTGAATATTCACCCAGTCAACCATGAACGACGCTTGATTCTGGTATTAGACGAAGCACACGGCGATTGTTGATGGATTAGCGAAGCTTTTTGAGTAATGGCTTGGGCAAGTACCAACATAGCAATGCTAAAGTGATCTTACAGAATGGGTTGTGAACATCATCCTGCAGCAAACTCATCATCATAAACAACTATAGATGGAGGCTGTGTCACATAATAGAAGAGTGTTTCTAGAAGATGAACCCGGTGTGTGCTACTAGAGCCAAAGGATCCAGAGACTTATTCTAACATTCATTTTTGGCTCTCGAGAGCATTAAAACCAATTTCTCAAATTGCGAAGATATAAAAAAAGATCATCAAACGAAATCAAACTATCAATTTCATAGCCAAACGAACTTGAGCTCACATATTTCAATCCATGTCCGGTTGCAAAGATATTCAGAAACATTGTGTTAATCTGAAAAAACAATTGGAAACTTCATGTTGTTTCGTTCCAAATCATTCATTAACTGAGCGAAACGATTGTAGACTGAAACTAGTGACTCTCCTGGTTCTGCAACAAATTGATCAAACTCATTTGTAAATCGTGTTTCCCTGTCAACTTGGTTTTGTATAGTTCCCCTCATCAAACGTTCAACACGATCCCACATTTCCTTGGCCGTCTTACAAGAATCCACAGAATTGTAAATCTCATTAGGAATAGAAAGAAGAATCATATTCGTGAGTTTTATTTCCGCATCATAGTACAATAAGTCATCTCCTTGAAGATCCTCTACTTCTTGCAACCTTGGTAATGCTGAACCTGTAGGTGTGATGTTCCTAAACACAATAATGGCCATCTTCAGTGCTTTGAGAAGCATTTTTCGGTATCCCTCTTGCAATTAAGAAATCGTTTGAATCTACTCGCCCAAGGTATGTAACTACCCCTTTCAAGCATGGGTGGCCTAGTCTCAGAACCGGCTTCAGCAAGGGATTGTTGGTATGTTTTGGATGTCGAACATGTCAAAAGATTCAAGATGGATCTTTTAAGACAATATGAGGTGATTTTGAAAAATATCCAAACTCAGTAACAGTAGTCAAATTCGGTAACACTGTTCACGTAATCTGAAAACGAATACCCTTCTCGAACATAATCGAACAAACTCGAAAATATCCTTCACTACAAAACTCGGTAATCAATAAACAACTCAAACTCGGGTAAACACTATTCACTAAAACACGGTAACCTAACTTGTTAAATTTCTAACAGTTATGAACAACTAATAACCACAAATCGATGAAACCAATATTTTATGAGTGACTTAGATACTCCATTGTTCTAGAAAATCAAATTCGATAAAACCAATTTGATTATCCTGAGTTTTAGTAAATCTTTTGAGCAATCGAATTTTTGTAACACTACAAAACTCGAAAAAACTTTGAAATGAAAGTTTAAAATGACTTGTAAAGCCTTATAACCCGATTTTTAACTTAGTAAAATTCCCTATATCACAAATTTGATGAAACCGAATTTGTGAATCTTAACAAAATTGATAATACCGAGTTTAATACCAAATTCCTAATAAACGACTTTTGATAGAACCAAAAGATCAATTTATCTATTACACTGATGTTTCGGTACTAAGATTTGCGAATTTACAAGAAAAAATGTTCCTTAACACAAAATCACTCTACCGAGAATGCAAAGCTGTCCTACAAATAATCAAATCCAACGCGTCCGAGAATGAAATGAACAGTTCCGAGAGTACAATAACGTCCAATATCTCGAAATCACAGCCAAAATCAATCTCGAAACCTCAATAGTACTTACCGAATTCGAAAACCAAACCAATTCTTGATTCTCGGTCGAACAAAAACACTCACAAATCGAACACTCACTTATTATTGTGCAATTGATACCACTTGATAGGTCACATGAATCTTGAATCAACCATATCAACATGCAAGCTTAGAGAGAATGAGAGCAAGTGAAGGGAAAATTTAAATATTATTTAGGAGGGAAATGAAAGTTGGTTACAAGAGCATCACCCCACAAATGAAGATAAGAGGGGCTAGATATAGGCAATAAAGGGGAGGCTTCCATCCTATTTTTCATCTTGACATACTCAGTCCTAGACTTTGGTTATTATGCTATTTCTTACTTAAAGCATAATAAACCTTATTACAAGCTATATTAAACTAAACAAAATAAAGTCTAATAATAAAACCACATTAATCGACACTTTTCATAAACCTAACAAACAGTGCACATCAAACAATTTCTGTCCATGTCATCTTGATAGATAATGCTATGGATGTCCATGGAAAGTATAGTTATGGATCATATTACTGAGATCGTAAACATATGAGTCTGGTTCTTTTAAGAGGTATTATCTTCTTCTGTAGCTTTACCAACTGCCAGTTATAGATCCCCACACGTTCTTTGTAATGACAAAGCTCTCGTGTACATTACTCAAAGCTACATTTAGGCAAACCGTTCATCCAATGAGGTTGCCAACTTACCTTGAACAAGAAGAAGTAACAATCTTCAATGTTTTATCGACGAAGTATTTTGAAGGTCGCCTTCCTCCAAAAACCTGGTATAGTTGGATCGCCTGCCTTCGAACAGTAATCTTCTTCCGAAATGTTAGTAACCAAAAGAACTCCAAATCTGAAAACTGGTAATAGCAATGATCATGTGACTTGAGTGACATCCTTTGAAATTTCCAAGGTGGTAGTATAATCCATAGAAATCTCTGGACGTTTGGGTCTCCAATATATGTTCCCCAGGAGCATCGCATGTCGTAGATAACTGTTCCGGACTCCAGAAACTTCTAGGAACTCTTGTCTTCATATCCAATTAACATGACGTAATCAAGCATCCTTCGTCTTGTACTTAAGGTTGTAATAATTTTTGGACTTAAGCTCTCGCCTTTTCAGATATTCGAGATCAGTTAACTGATGAAAGCGGATCAAAAGGGATAACTGACGAACCTCGTGCAATTCTGAATTAAAGAGGGGCTTGCTGAGATCATGGTTGATACAGTCTTTCCTTTAGATTTATGCCAATCTACTGTTCATTTGGTAGCTTTGAATACTTCTTCCAAGTGGTATTCTAAATCCACTACACTTTTGCACGTGCCTTTCATGAGATCATATGTTGGACCGGTCAACACATCTTGAGTCATATTGTTTAATTTGAGCCAGTTCATGATAAAGGCAGAGAAATCGATGGGAGTAGCCAGAAACTCATTAAACAAGGATTGTGTGCCTAAAGCTTGAGCCAACTAAGTCATACATGATTGAGGAGATCGGTCATCAATAGTCTTTGTTTTGTTCCATTTCATCGATCAGAGTTTGAGAGCCTGATTGATTCCACAGATCGTTTCAAGCAATAACTATTACCTCTCTTTTAACAGGCGACACCTCTTCATTTCCTGTGTTGAACTCTTAATGCAATGGTTCTTCCAAATCATCAACCCGTTGGAACCAGGCCCTCTGCTTGAGCAGACTTGCCTGATGATTTTGGTTGAGATCTAGATGCACCTTTGGAAGAACTTGTTGACTTAGACTCCTTTTGAGTTGCTTCTTTTGATGACTCTTCCTTGCCTGATCTCCTTCGCTTCGTCCCTCAGTTTGATCCAGCAGAGGGTTCTTCATCTTTGTCTTGATCATCACGTCCTCTCTTTAGGGTCACCACATCACCATATGAGGCAAAGAGGTCCTTGTCCGAGTTGTACGATTTCCACAATGTATTGTAGAGATTCTTCTGAATGTCTGATCTGTTCATTGATTTATTTTCTTCAATTTTGTCGATGAGAATCTTCTTTAACTCGAATTCTGAGAGAGATGCTGCTGCAGCATAAGATGTCTGAGGTTGATTGGATGATCTAGCCAACACTTCATCTCCTAGAGATTCTGTGACATACTTCTCAACCTTTGGCATGATCTTAGATACTTGACTTTAACATGATCCTTGATTATGCCCTTAATGTTTGTGTGTATCTGTTAAGAAATTTGCCATTCTCCGGCTTGATCTTCTTTCACTGAGCTTGTAGAATATGTAGCAGAACACCACATTTACTGCAACATTCCACTTAGACGCAAGTAGTTATCAACAATGCTAGAAAATAAAGATACAGCTTAGCAATTGATTGGTTAGTTTATCTCAGCCAGTTATAGTCTCAAATGAGGATACCCATCGTTCAATAACCAAATGAGATGCAAAGTTTGGGAATTTATGGCAAAGTTGTAAGTTGGAATAGATGTTTGTAGTTTTGGAACCTCCGTTGGTGTTTTTGTTGTTGATGTTGAATTATTTGAATGGTAGTATGAGGAATTGTATGTCAGAATAAGGTTTAACTGTAGTGGGCAGAAACTGATACATTTGACAGGAATATCATGATTTGAAATGTTTAGGAATTAAAATCGAGTCGATACCTGTATCCGGAGAGGGATTAATGAATTTAGACACCAAATCTGATGAAACAGAGGAGCTTTGTGTAGTTAAAGTCACGTAAACCTCTTTCGTCTCTTGATTAGTTTAAGCATCTGTCATTTCAAACATCTCTTTTATCCAGGTTGAGATTCAAGTCTCCGTACAGTTCCTCATCTTCTTCATCTTCTTTTTCTCCTCCCATAACATTATCATCATCCTCTTGATTTTCGTCTTCATTCGTAATTTCATAATCAGGTGGTGTTGAAACCTTCTGATCAGAAGACACTTCATCATCATCATTTACTTATTTCTAACTTTTTCTTCTTCCTGATCAAACTGCTTTGTATGTGGCAAGTTTGGGTGAAAAATCCATCTCCGTAATCATCTGTTTAGTTTTCCTCAACTGACTTCTCTTGATCATACATCTCATCATCATTGTCATTTGCACTATCCCCCACCAGCTCGTCATTGTCATCTTCACTGTCATGCTCATCATTTTCTTCATCATCCTCTCATTGACTGAATGTCCAAGATTCTCTTCACTCTCTGATCTGTATTCAGGTACATCATTCGGTAACCTCTGGTTTGTCACCAAGCTCCGTTTCATTGTACCAGATAGATACGAGTTTGTTTGTTGCTCATCAGGAACCTTTGACTGTATGTCAACTCCATCACCTAAGCCACTTGCGTGAGAGCTGTGGAATTCTTTCTTGCTTATCTTGGTTGCCAACTTTATTTGGTCAGCTTCAGATAATGCAACCTCAGATAGCACCGTTAAACCTTTTGACTTTGTTGCAGGTTTATCTCCCTTAGCCGAAGTCTTGATTCTTTTTCCTTTAGAAGCTTGAGTAGGCTTCGTCTTGGGAGATGATTCAGAATCAGCTTTCTTCTTTTATAGATTTTAGGGTTAAGAAGTTTTAGGAGTCTTTACACCAGTAGCATTAAGCATGGAAAGTCATGTAGGCTTTTATACTCGAAACATTGCTTGTTTGGTCAAGTGCTAAGGATAATATCTCCCGTGTACTTGTGTGTCCTGACGTTTACAAATGACTTTTACTGTGTGAACATGAAGTCATCCTGGCATAGGCCAAAACATCTTTGTTTTCTCTTTGTTATTGGTCTGATCCTTGCCATGAAGTAGTCGACAATGACTTTGGTGAATCGTAGATAATACATGTCATTGTTCTTCTCTTTGAATTCGTGTTCTCTACTTGAAACACCAAGTCTTCCTACAGTAAGTAGACATAGTCAACCTTCTTGTTATAATACATGCCCCAAAGAATTTGAGCACTACAGGGCGAAGACTTTCCATAGCAGTAGTTTTTCCACTTAGACACTGTTTGATTATGGCAGCAAACGATCTCCATGGTTAATGCATGTGATTGACGTTGACATCGGATAAAAACTTGATCTCACCAGTGGTATCCAAGGTCTCTAATAAAAGATAGAATTTCGTCTTCAAGTGGAGGTTCTTTAAATTTCTGACCTGGGAGTTTAGGGCAAATCTTGAGCATATCTCTGAAGTTGTCAGATATGTTAACATTTTAGTTATTATTTTTTACGTATGAACCTTTTGCCATTTAACTGAAACCCGAATGTCAAGAATGAAGTCTAAAATACAGTGACAATAACTCTAGCATGTATAGTTTCCTGGTACAAGATCACAAGAGATCCTCAAATGCGTTGTAGAATGGAGTGAGTATTGAAAGCAACAAATGCAACTTGAAGAGTAGTTCCTTGGATTTGAGAATTTAAGCTTAGTCGAAGAATGCTTTTTCCCATCTTAGAAGTTTAGCCAATGGGAGACTAATTCATCATCCAGTGCCTGTTACTGAGCTCTTGTAGTATCCCTGATTCTGCTAAGATAGGATCAATACAATTTATGTACAACTAATTTTATACAATATACTAGAGAGACCTATTAAGTGAGCATGTAAAGTTGATTGATGATGTGAGCATTTCTTAAGAATTAGGAACTTTAAGACTTTTTGCACTTATTAAGATCTATCCATTAAAAATAGATCTAACTTACCTAACTTAACGTGTTTTAATAGTATATAAATAACCAAGTTTAATACCTCTTAATTAAGTTTCTAAATCGCCTTTATATTAGAAAATTATCTTAATTAAGTATATATGTTTGGTCTTGATAGATAAACTGATATGAAAGGAAGAAAACTAGTTGTCCGGCTCCTTAATGATCAAGTTGTTCGATTCCTTAATGTAGAATAAGTTTGTTTGGGTCCCAAGAGGACATGTAGTTTGTTTGGGGGGGGGGGGGGGTTCCTTTATATACACTGATTGTTCGGATTCATATTACTTGAAGTTGTTTCGGTTCCTTCCTAACTCAGATTGTTCGGGTTCTTTCTAACTGCAGATATGTTCGGTTCCTTATAAACAACGGAGTTGTTCGGAATTTCCTACAACTATAAGTTGTTCGGATCCTTCTAATCTGCAAATAGTTTGGTCGCTTATAACAACAGATTTGTTCGGTTCCTACTAACTAGTGATTTGTTCGTGATTCTATGGAGGCCCCATGAGTTTGTTTAGGTTCCTAAAGCATACAAAGTTGTATCGGTCCTTAAGTCATACTAGTTGTTCGGTGCCTAAGCCAGAATTAATTGTTCGGTTCTTGAAGAGAAAAAATTGTTCGGTTCTTCAATGGAATGAGTTGTTCGGTTCACCTTTTAATTTTTCACAAACATAACATATCAAGCATTCAAAACATGAAAATATTTTGATTCTTATCATAAGAACAACGCTTAGGGACACGAAAATGGTCATGAATCCACAGAATCATCAATTGTATACACAAAACGAGCACATTTAATCATTAACGCACATATATTCCACCGACTACAAGTAATGGTGAGATTAGAACATTCAAACACATTCAAGACAATGGTATTTAAAACACAAAACCCATAATCATTTTACAAAATTTCACATAAACCTAAATTTTCAATCAATAGATTTATCATATTTCATTCAAACGTTAAACATACATAAAACTGAGTTAAACTAGTACATTACACCCCTAAAACTACAAAACCCCTAAACTAATTTGGTGTTTTAACCAAGTTGATTTTCAAGAACCCTAATTTTGAGAATTAGGGATTTCGATATCAATTGTGGATGAAAAGCCAATTCGTTTGAGACGTAGGTAGGTTAGGTGATGTAGAACATTTTAATGTTGTACCTTGGTGATGAAAACAACAAGAAATGCAGATCAAACTTTGGCGATCGTGTGAGGGGTGAGGTTTTTTTCTTAAGTGTGTGTTTTGTGTGTGAAAAGAGATGGGGGTAAGTGATGTTATAAAATGTTTTTCGTTTTTGACACATTTGGCCCCTCAAGTTTCTTATCCCTTTAAGTTTTCACCAATAACTTTTATTAGGAAAGTATAGTTTAACAATTGGTACACAAAGTCCCTAATATTTTTAACTAACATACATTAAAAACTTGTATTTGCACATTTGCTCCCTAAAGGCATAAACACATAACATATAAGGCACACATAAGCTAAACTTAATTAACTTTCCTTAAAGAATGATATTCCGTTATTGTTTAAAAACCTTTTTCCCTTTGAGCTGTAGTCGTTGTTTGAGTGGTCAAATGTCTTTGAAAAGTATTTTCTGATGAAATAATGTTTTATTTTGAAAAACAAACACCATAGCAAATAAGATTTCTCTTATTTTCTCTCATAAGCGCACTGACACGTACACTTATGGAAACAAAGGAAGCACGGGTTATGATGCAAAGTAATCACAAGCCTTTGCATGGTCATAAAGTAGACCATGCCCGAGAATAAATTC
>BQNB010051758.1:3258-40820 GCA_026074375.1 Tanacetum coccineum | reverse complement strand
TAGGACCCAAAAGAGATTTTTGAAAAGACACACTTTTCTCAGATGCAGGCGTTGCTGCTGGCGGCGGTCCCATAATTGCTTTGGGGGCCGCCTGCACACTAAGGGGGGCGCCCATATTTATGGGATCTCCATCAGAGGACGCCTTTTTTAAGCTTTCATAAATTTTATTTCCTTAGTTCCACTAGATGATGCTTCGAATGAATTAAACCCTAAGCCTAACTTTTCACCAAGGAGGGTTTTTGATTATTTAACATTTCATTTAAGCAATGTGTGCTCTTTTCAAACTTGGTTAGTTTAAGAGATTCTTCATTAAGCTTTTCATTTTTAATTTTAAGCATATGACATTTTACACATTCAAGATCAACTTCTTTGTTTTTCTCGAGTGTAGACACTTTTTCTTTTAGAATACTAATCTCCTTTTCTAAGCTATCTCTAGTGGCTTTTAGTCTTTTATTTTTAGTGATTATTTTTAGACTCATTTTGCACAGTTTATCATATTCATTATCTAATACTAAATCATCTATTGATGAGTTTTCATCACTAAAGTAGGAGGATTCGGAACATACCTTACTTGTGTAACACCCTCAAAATCACAAAACGCGGCGGAATACCACTTGGGGTGCTACTTCATAGTTCATACACACAACTTACAGAAAA
Organism: Tanacetum coccineum; assembly: GCA_026074375.1. NCBI lineage: Eukaryota > Viridiplantae > Streptophyta > Magnoliopsida > Asterales > Asteraceae > Tanacetum > Tanacetum coccineum. The sequence goes on along the minus strand of BQNB010051758.1, from coordinate 40,163 downwards.
TGACCTCAAAAGAGACGTTTAATAAAATGTCATATTTGATTTAAATAAATCAGAGTAAATTCAGGTCCCAATAATTTCCTTTTTAACAAAAGTTACAAGAGTTTAAACATGACTCATTTGTATAATTAAAGAAAAATGATTATCGAATGTGAAGAAAAACCAAGTCTTTAAAGTTTTGATATCCACGCATCCAAATGCTCCCAATGCTCAGCTAGCAAAATAATAACTTGAGAAAATACATGCAAAACGTCAACAATAATGTTGGTGAATTCATAGGTTTAAGTAAAAACAGTATTAAAATAATTTAAGTAATATTTCAATAAGAAAGGCAGCGATACAATATTTCAAAGTATTATTTCTAAAATCTAAGAAATGATTTAGTAAATCAAGTAATGTTTAGTAGTGGACTACAAGATTTAAAGACTATATGGCAATATAATAAATACAAAGCGACACAAAAATGCGTTTACTACTGTCTAAGCTCATGAAACCGATGCACTAACTGAAATCAAGAATATGTACCCATCGTAGGTGCCCCCTCCAAGAACACCCGGGCAGTAATTGAAAGTCATAGGTTAATGGGTACTTAGACAATAATATGATCTGGAATAGCATACGATTGAAAAACACTTGTGTCCTTTTTAAAACAAGTAGTGTGTTCAAAACTCTCAGTTTTGTAATTAGATATTCAATGATCTTCAATCATGTAGTAAGCAAATCAAGCTTTAATAAATTCATGAGTAAACAACCATGTATCGCATATGTTTTAGAATTCATAAAGTAAGCAAGTAAAAGCTTTAGTAAAAGTAATCATGTAACGCTTATGTAATAGAAATCAATAAGTTTACTTAGTAAAACAAGCATGTATTCTCACCCCTAAAACAGATTATGAAAACCATTAAAAGAGAAAATGTTGGTCTATGAACTCACCGTGAATAGAAGTAGTGCCAATCAAGAAAGCGCGAGAAGATGGAACGTCGAAAATCAACCGCGACCTATTAATAATAATAATATATTATTAATATTTGAATGATATAAAATATGCAACTTATTGTAATTATATCATGTATATATATATATATATATATATAGAACATGCATGACAATTTATACCTAGGAATCCATGTGACTACATCACTTATTACCTCTACTTGGTACACATTTTTAGAAATTATACCGATTTACTAGTGACTGGATATCACTTAACGACTCGCTAAATGACCTTAACTATTGCTTATACTTCTTATCCAGAATCATGTGCATCTTAACTTACTACCATTTTTTCCCCAAAGGTTCCAAGTAAATTTTATCTTTTATAAACACTAGCATACTATAACAAGTTTAAAACGGGGCATGCAGTGTCACACCCCGCCAAGGCGGAAACGCGAGGCGTAACAGGGATGGATATCATCACAACACATGGTGTCTATATAGAGAATACTAAAATGAAAGCTAAAGTAAAGCAAAGACACAAAGTGTCATAACAATACCCAAAACCTAGTGGTGTCTTTATTAAAGAGAAAGGAGTCTCGTCAATAAATGACATGTAACAAAATCCAACAATTCATACAAACTCTTTATTCAAACAACAAACAAAAATAAACTTCAAACGTCCTACGGTCTCTTCTAGCCACCCCGCTCTATCTTATCACCATTAAGCTCACCTGAAAATGATGCTTAAAAATATCAACATAAAGTTGAGCGAGTTTCATAGGTTTAAGACACACAATAAAACCTTTAAACCAAATTACTGTGATTACCAAAACATTATATAGGACAATTATGCAACATATAGACTTATGCTAACATGCAATCCAATTCATTATATCAAACCAATCATACACATATTTGGGTAGGCGTACCCCTCCGATCCAATTCAATACATTCATGGGTAGGCGTACCCCTCCGATCCAATGGGTAGGCGTACCCCTCCGATCCAATGGGTAGGAACGTTACCCCCGATCCCACATACGTCACTTACGCACCTAAAAGTCTACCAGCTGGAGCTTATACTTAGGCCTGGACCAACAATACTAGGTAGGCGTACCCCTCCGATCCCAAATATTATTGAGTAGGCGTACTCCCCGATCCCAAATCAATAACACTTGACATGTCAATATAGAACATGTAAGTAAACCACATTCAACATGCAACAATAAGTCATATAGAAGTCACATAATGTCCACATGAAAGCAAAACACATAATCAGCAATTCAAAACATTTAAAACACAAGCATCATTTCCATCCCAATTTAAAAACAATGAAAAAAAATAGGACTATGAAACTCACCTGATGCTAGCTTCCAAAAGATCCACAAAACTTCACAAAATTTCACGAACAATCTAAATAATTTAAACACATAATAAGTTACCATCAATTAGGCGTTCAACCCAATACGATGTAACCTCAACTATGATGGATGTCTAAGCTATCTACCATAGTCCTATACTTGTTTTAAACCTTACCAACTCTTACATAAGTCATTTAGACTTTAACACTACACTTTGCATTTTTTGATTTTAAGCAGAATTTTACACCCAATTACACGACCTAAATGCACCACTTAAACCCTCTCATAACTCAAACCAAAATTCAACATGCTACCTACATTCCCTATGAACCTCTCCTAGCTTTCCCATAGTCAATACCCTTATACAAATACCCTTTAGAAATTCCTTAATCCAATGTGTCCAGAATTCGTCCAGAATCTGACCTTCTAAAAGTATGACATTGGTTAACCCACTTAGACCTCACTATGACCTTAGAAAATTCAGGGGTCACACATAATATATAAAATAACTTCCACGTGGTTAAGAGCCTCTAACTAGATGTCTAAGTATTTTTAGAAAAATCAAACCAAAACTGAAATCGTCACAGTTTTACAAACGCTGAACAAACCCTGATTTGTAAAGACCTTTTTAGTGACTCCACTTCCTGACATAAAAACTCCACAGACCCAACTTTGCTGAAAGTAGACTTTCCTGAGTTATCTCCATATGTTTTTAAATTGTTTTATTTATAATTTATGATTGAGTTAGACTGTTACAAAACTGCCTCATTTTCTGTAGTGATTAAACAACTAATCGGAGCGATCTGGACTCTAACGCATGATTAAATCACGAAACACATTGCACCAATGATCAAAAAACAATCAATCATTAAACATAAACACCAGAAATTTAAAACCTTATTTTTAATAAACCCCCAATTTATTTTCATGATTAAACATAATCCATCAGCCCTTAGATTACGAGAATTAAAATAAAAACTAGAATAAACAAGAATTAGAAATTAATTTTAACCCTAAAAAATATCTTTCTCTTTTTTTTCTCTCAGGATCGCTTGAGCAAAAGGGAGGAGGGTTATAGAGAATTTTATTTTGTATTTTATAGGCCCCCATAAATATAGATAAATCTAATTAGAGTTTGTTTCATTTTTAAAACTCCTTTTTCCTTTTCTTTCCCCTTATCCCTCATTAAAATTCCGTTTTTACTATTCATCTATAAAAAAATATTTTTTTTATTTATTTATTAATTACTTAATTATTTGCTTTACCTTAAGTTTTTATAAAAACCTAAGCTTATTTGCACATACCTTTTTGCTTAAAACGAATTTACTTAAGACTTTTAAAAAAAATAATTAACTTTCCAAAAATACTTTTCATTTCACAAATTCACTTTCTAAAAAAAGAAAATCTTCCAAAAACTCTCATATTTTAACAAACTCATTTCTTTCACAAATGACACACTTCTCATTTTAATCCATCACCTAGACATCCACATATTATCCAAAACAAGTCTCTCAAAATACCTAATCAATTTCATTATCACTATAAGTGATTAAAATGAAATTTCTCCATCAAATAACTCATTTCTCTTAACTTAACCTCTAAAACCTAAACTTATCTTAAATTACTAACACAAAAATATGTATACGTATAATTACTTACACAATTAACGCGAAACCGCTTCAATCACCGAAATCATTTCCTTGTCACAAAAAGTGAACGAAATGAACTTCACAAAATTCAACACAAATCCAATCCCAATGAGACGATCACGCTCAATGGATTAATTATCCAATCTCACATATCCCACACAAACACATATAAACACGTATAAACACTTAACCATACATTGCAACAGATACATTTAGGTCAACACTACGGTTTGACCAACCTGCTCAAGTCATGGTTGTCATAATCTCGACTTTAGCTTCTCGGGGAATAGCCTTAAATGTGAATTGAAAAGAAGTATCTTATTGACTTTTTCATAGTTAATCGGTGTTTTTATCCGTTTATCGTGCCATCTTTTTGTTCTTTCCTTATAAGAGATGGAGGATTTATAAGCATCGAGCCTCATATTGTCCACCTCATTAATTTGTAAGAACTGGTTTGCTCCAGCTTTCGTAAGGTCCATGTTACAGTTCTTAATTGCCAGTAGGCTTTGTGCTCGAGTTTGACCGGAAGATGGCATGCCTTGCCGTAGATTATTCTGAATGCGGTTGTTCCCAAAAAGGGTTTAAAAGGCCTTCGGAATGCCCATAACGCATCATCTAATTTGTGGGATCACTCTTTCATGTTGCTCCTAATGGTTTTCTTAAGAATACGCTTTATTGCCCGGTTTGTATTTTCGACCTGCTTGTTTGTTTGAGGATGGTATGCGGTGGAGAATCGGTGGATTACTCTATACCTTTTCATTGCCCACTCTATTTGCTAGTTGTAGAAATCAGTACCCCTGTCACTAATAAGGGCCTTTGGTATTCCAAATCATGCGAATAGTTTTTTGAGGAAGTTCACTACGTTCCGAGCATCATTGGTGGAAAAGGCTTGAGCCTCCACCCACTTTGACACATAGTCGATACCTACTAGGATGTATTTGTTTCTATTAGATGAAGGGAAAGTACCATAGAAGTCCATCCTAAACATCAATATTTCACAGACGTGTATATACTTTTGAGGGTTTCATCTCTCCGAGGAGATATTGCCGCTCATTGACATGCATCGCAAATTTAGGACCAACCTACGGCGTCCGCGGAGATATTTGGCCTGTAGAAACCCGGCTTCAAATACTATTTTACAGTAGTTGCGATAACCATGATGCCATCCGCTTGTTGGGGCACTGTAACATTGTCGAAGGATGTGTTGTCTTATCTCCGGCTACACATCACCTTCATTAATTTAGTCAGCACACTGCCTTGAATAGGAATGCTCATACAACGAAATAATGCCTTAAAATCGTAGAAGAAAGAACTTTTGTTTCTCTAGGCGGGTGGATCGAAATGGTTAGTTAATTATAGTACGGCTAGCTAAAAAGTTAGCGTAGTTGGCATACATGGTTCGTTATTCTTATCAGAGACTACCATTAGTCGCTCTTCAAGGAATAAGTCCCTTATCTCAGCCTTGGTCAGCTTTCCTAGATCAGGGTTTTCTAGTCGGGAGAGGTGATCGGTGATGCAGAATTTTGTAAAACCACAAAAGTTTTACAATCCTCCTAGGCAGTAAACCTAACCGTTGTAGTGTAGTATAAGTAAGTTCGGGGGATTGATCGTTCTCTTAGGGAATAGTGAGGTAGGCTCAAAGTGTATGTCACTTAAGTCTAAGGATTAAATGATGATTCTTTTTGGTCTTTATTGGTTTAACTAAAATCAAGTAAATCTTGGGTTTTAAAGGGGGGGGGGGGTTTTGATTAAGCTAATAATTAATCTTAATTTTGATTAAAATAAGCTAGAAAACCATGATACAAAGAAGCGTATTTACTTAGATGAAATTCTCCCTATCTTGAATATGTATTGTGCTTAACTAGTTAGATGAATTATTGATGGGGTTTATACTAATAAAAAAAAAAAAAAAATTTGGGGGCCTCGGGTTAAGCGTTCACATCCCCTCTTCCTTCTACACCTATGGCCAATGTCTATGAGGTTGCTCAATTGGATACGAACACAAGCATAAAGCATTAAGATTTCAACTATCATGCATAATTTGACCTATGTGACCTTAGGTTGCCAAGTATCACTAATTAGCCTAGAGGTTGCTCTTTTGACTAACTAACAAACACTTACGCATAACTTGCCAATTAACTTGTCCATGCTTAGGTTGCTAAGTCATGTCTTTTAAAGGCCTTTAGGTTGCTAAATGACCAAGAATAAACCGATTACACGTTAAGATTGCCTATTCATGCAAACTAGTTTAACACAAATCAATCAATCGACTATAGTATGTAATCGAATGGATCTTTGATCAAACAGGCATAATAAACATCAATAACCATCAACTAACATAAATACACAATCAATCTCAGGGATTATAACATTTAAGCAAACACTAGATGAATAATCAAGCATACTTAATAGAGAATAGAAAATCATAATCAACAAAAACAATTGAAGACATGAATTAAGATAAAAGTAATAATCAAACCAATTAAAAAAAAAGATAAAAAAAATAAAAAAAACACGATGTGTTTTATTTAGGATTGAATAATACCTCTAAAGTTTGCTGTAAAAAAAACCTACCCAAACTCTTTAGTCAGCCCTAGGGGCTTGATAAAAACAAAGTTATGAGGTTCTATTTATAGGCAAAACCTAAACCGACCTTCTCGATGCCGTCACTAAAACCATGACGCCGTCACGGCATCAGCTCTTGCTTAGGTTGTAGATTTTCTCATTCTGAATGTGTGGGCTATTGAATCGTCAAAATCCAAGTTTGTATGAAAGAGTTATGATCAAAACAATATCTGGTTACTTCGCGCAACCAAGCGAAGAATCATCTTTATCTAGAATCTTCTAGGGTTTCTTTAGGTCGGCTACATTATGACGCCGTCGCCGAATCTATAACGCTGTCACTGGATAGGTCATGATGACGTCGCTTTATGCTTGCGACGCCGTCTCTACATTCTGTGAATAATACTTCTTCGGGGATTTGGTGTAGGTCCGTAATCTTGTCCGTTTCTTCTTCAAATGAGCCCAAGTTATGTGTAATTCTTCCAAATGTCTTCCAAATGTGAAATACCTGAAAAGGAACGATTAAGTATCTATTTTAGGCATAAATGCATGATTTAGGGGGTTAAACGACCCTGAAAAAGTGTATAAAATGACATGTCCGGTACGCGAGCAAATACCCCCTATCACTTGTATTTGCTTTTCCTCAAGCAAATAGGCTTTTCTACCTAGACAATAACAATATGTTACCTACTCTTTAAACATATTTTACAACACAACCTTCTAGACCTTGTAATTAAAAGAATGGAAAATATACACTAGCACTTCACATAAGTGTTTGGAATTCTCTCTTTCACTCGAGTGTATAATAAATTATAACATAAAGGGGGGAAACAAAAAATTAACACTCATTACTTATCATAAGCATATAAATTACCATAGGCTTAGTAAAGGATCAAACCTCCACCGCTAGGTGCAAGCATTATTCATTACTATCTATAAGGAGGTCTTAAAGGGTTCTGGGGTGTAGGTGTAAGATAACCTATAAAGGGAAAACGAAAACGAATGGGATACATTTGGGTGGCTTTGGGTGAATTTGGAGTAGAAGGGTTAGCTAATTATTTACACGAATACACTTTGGTTTGGTTGCTAAGCCAAGACTTAGACGAAGATCTACAAACTCTATACAACTCTACATCAATCTTTTTTTTTGAATAACATAATATATCACATGGGGTTTATAATACGTACCCCTACACTTGAGCCTTTACATGCTCGATATATACAATCTAACTATTGACCCGATTTGAGGTGGATCAAAATCATATGGAGATCATTTGACAAACATATGGGGGTATTGACTTAACTTTTTTTCCCCGTTCTTCTGCAAAATAAATACTACCATAAATCCCAATCGTCCCAAAACTGTATTTACAAGGATAAGAACTTAGCAACCGTATACTTAATAATTAACATGGGTTAAACACAATAATGTACTAAAAATGTGTACATATAAGGTATGCTAAGGCTTTTTGGGTGTAAAGATTGGTTTAAGGGTGATAATGCTCTTCATTAATAGTCTGGCTTAACCAGAAAATTACAAGAACTGTGAAAAAGGATAGGCTCGAAGGGTTGTACTAAAGGTATCCTGCACTAAAGCTGAGTGCATGGTAAGGGTGTGGGATAGTTATATGATCGGTGTGACCATCATAACAATTACAGGTTTAAAACATAGGTTAATCCTAATGCCTCTTATCAAGCAAATCCTAATACTTACTATGCGGTCTCAGGATGCATCATAATAATAAGTTCTAGAATTTAATACACTACCAGTACACTCATATGAATTTTACTAACACCAGACATTCCAGAAAAGCTGACAAGGCAATGCATACATGGCCGTAACGACGGAATAGACATGCACGCCTGCAGATCAACCTTAACTCGAACCGGGTAAAGATAAAATCATCTTGGGTTACCAATGATGGGTACCTGAATTCCTAAAGATCTAAAGGCGAAGCTCACATTTTTTGGGTGGAATTCTGAGGGTTATTTTGCTAGTCATATAAATTCCTATCCATGAGACGCTGTTAATACTTGGTTTTCATCAGTATGTGTCGTAAAAAAATTTAAATTTGGGTAAAAATCACCTTTTATGCTATGTTTTAATATATTACCCATCATTTTAAGGACAAAGAAAATGACAAATGAAAGAATAGTTTCTAAGGCTTATTTCCCCCTACACTTAAGTTGAACATTGTCCCCAATGTTCTATAAAAGTACCCATTAAAACGAATAAAGGGAAAAGAAAACAAGGAAAAGAAACTAGTACTCCCCTGGTTTGCTCAATAATGGAGAAGAAACATGCGATAACTGGTTAAATCATCCTTCGAGAATCATCCAATGAAACTTCCTAAGAACTTCCAAGTTTCTTCTAATCAAATATAACCTGTAATCAAAGACGAAGACAACTATACCAAGCATAAAATGTGCAATAGACAAATATACAATATGAATTTCGGGTTCGACTCGATAAAGCAGTAAAGATAGGATGAGAGAATTGTTAAACTCATTAGGATTTGCAGGTTTATAATAGAAGAATACATATATTAAATGTAATGCAAGTTTTATTTTCAAAAATAATTAAAAACTTTAAGTTTTCTGGACATGGGCGTTTGACACCGTCAGGGTTTTTGTGACCCCGTCACAGGTGTCGTGGTGACGGTGTCGCGTGTAAATCGTGACGCCGTCTCCACGTTCTGTGAAAACGAATTTTTTGTTTTTGATGAAAAATTTCCTGCACTTGATTCCATAAGTTAATTCCTGTATAAATAGCTCCATAAAACCTAAGATTTAACAATTCAATCATATGACTCAAAACTGACATGAATTAATCTAAACAATTTATTTTGCATGTTTGAATTTGGTTCTAAAAGCCGGATAAATTCCCCTACACTTATTTTGTTGTAAAATACCTTTGATTTCAAATAAGACGAAGTGACAAACAAACAAAGAATGATTACAAACTAATTCAAACATAATAAAACAAACAATAAAGAATTAAAACACAAGACACTCCTAATATGTAGGAAGAGTAAATATTGGGTTGCCTCCCAAAAAGCGCTTGTTTTTGTTCGAGTCACGAGCCTGACTCTACCCTTATTTAACAGATAAAGGGGAGCCCTACACTTGATTTCAAGTGCGGGTGATAGTAACGATACACACCATTGTTGTGATAAAATGTCATATGCTGAAAAACTAGTTGTTGAATAATATGCTCCAAATGGTGTGTTTCTTTAGTCCTAACCTTCTCTACTTCTTTTGGCCTAATGAGTGAATTAAGTCCTTTTCCTTTAAAAGAAACTTCCTTAGATTCTAATCCCCAATCATATTCTATCATCTCCATGTTCGAAAAATCAACACCTAGGGATCCACTATGTCCTAATAAACCTGGTTTAAATACATAATGTTTCTTAGGATCATCAATGCATGGGCGATAATAGCAATACGTATCCTTAGGGTGGGAAGATGCCATGTGAGGTGAAGGCGGTGTATGAATGGTTAAATTATCTACTACTTTCATCCTAAAACTATCTGAATTATGTGGTTTGATGGGTGGTTCGGGGCCTTTCTCTTCTCCTAGACTTATATCCGAGGATGGACAATTGGTTAAGGGTTGTAGTTGAGGCTCCGGTTCATCAATACTAGGAATTTCCCTAGAGTTAAAAGGAATGTCATGATTATAAGTATTTAAGCCTAAATCCTCTAGTGGTGTTTCATCTAAAGGTTCTACTTCAATCGGGATTCCTAAAGTCTCTTCTACTTCTTTCGGGTAAGTCACAGGCGGTGTGAATTCCTTAAATGATGGTAGGGTTTGTGTGGTACTCTCAGGGCTTGTAACTCCTACCTCATTATCCATCGTACTTAGGCTATCTACATGCTCATCATAATCTAATCATGCCATGCACCTAGGTGCCTGTACCCTAACCATATCATCCCTAACTATTTGAGGAAAAAATTACGTTTCGTTATAGTTTTGGAAGTCTAAAAATATTGTTGATTTTATATAAAACAACCAAACCTTCTTTTTGTATAATTTTATAACAAGTTTTTATAAAAATATCTGTTAAACTCCGGTTATTTTCGAAAAACTCATAAACTACACACACTTTTTCGTTAATTAATCCATTTATCGATTCTTTACCTTTTTGGATCATCGACTGGAGTGAGTAGAGCAGAGGATGATTTATAAAACCTTAGGGCTATCATAAACGAGCGCGAGCACCAAAACTGCCCCTTGAACTCATATGTATATTTTAGTTATATCTTATTTTATATACGCATATAAGCTTAGTAAATTTTTCGCACATGCATCCATAGCCGTACTTATCATATATGTTACTTATAATAATGGTCCATATCTTTCCAAAAGTCTAGAGCGATCAAGTCCTTGATAACACCTTTATAGCAGTCACGTATTGTGTAACTTTTTATTACAATGTTATTAAGTTAAACCCTAATTAACAAGTTTGTACATAACCTTTTTATACATATCATCTCCTCTGAGTGGTACATCACTTATAAAGCCATTTAACATGATATTACCAATCATCATAGCATATGTAAAAGTGTGCATAATCATAATCTCAATAGAAACTCCTTTGTACTATTGAAATAGTCCTAAATGGTGATATCTTGGCTATAAAGAACTTATATACACATAAATTCTGAATAGAAATGAGTAGGGTCTTTGAGACCGTAGTATATGATGTAGAATAGGAAAACAAATCACGTCCCCTTGTGATTCAGGGGGGGGGGAGGGATCCTGGGCTTGGGAAAATCCAAAGTGAAAACCCTAACTTTCCAAAGAAAACCCTTCGTCCTTTCGTCTTCAAGTCCTTTTAAAGTTTAATCGAACACCTTTAGTAAGCGTGACGTAAGGTATCTTGTAATATGATGTAAGGACGGGTTGGGTGTATATGGGTTATATATAATGGTTGTATGGTGGGGTTGTGTTTGTAGGACTGGCCATAAAGGAGGAAGAAGAGAGATGGGTTTTTTGATTTTTATCAAGTGAGTTGTGATGTGTGTGGTATCTCAAGGTGAGGAATATGCTTAAGTAGAAACTAGTCCAAATTAGAAGTATAAAGACCAAAATATCAAGGAAATATCAAAGGGGGGGGGATGGCTCAAATGGGAACCAAAGGAGGGTTTTATGGGTAAATTTATTATACATGACATAAGTCTTACTAACTAGTGTATGTACATGTACTAGGTCTTAAATGGAGATGTTTCTATGTTCCTAAAAGTAGAGATCATCCCCATGGAATGTGGAATGTGTTTACTAGCTAGTTCTTGCAATATAATGAAAGAAATGCAAGTATACTTGTTATTAATAAGTTGTAAGTAAGTAAATGTAATGTATAATACTTGCAAGTTAAATAAGTCTTGCTTATTTTCTTTATAGATGAGTCGTCCCATATGATAATGGGGTAAATTATATAAACTTGATCTTAAAAATAAAAATAAGCAGTTGTGAAGCTGGATTAATTAATGTGGTTCCGGGTATGTCTAAACGTACTTTATCGCGAAATGTAAACACTTTACGCAACCAATAAAAATAAAATCAACAAAGTTAATAATTATCCTCAAAATAATTACTTAACACTTGCTTGATGTAAACATTTAATTGTTTGATACCCGTTTACATTGAATGATAATTTTTAGCTTACACGATTTAACTTAACGATTATGATTTAAAAGCAAACGCGTACAATACTAAAAATAACTTGTGAATTTATTGATGACCTAAATGACCCTAAAACACGGGGTGTTATATATACCAAGCATAAAATGTGCGATAGACAAATATACAATATGAATATAGGGTTTGACTCGATAAAACAGCAAGGATAGGATAAGAGAATTGTTAAACTCATTAGGTTTTGCAGGTTTATAACAGAAGAATACATATATTAAATGTTATGCAAGTTTTATTTTCAAAAAATAATTAAAAACTTTAAGTTTTCTGGACCTGGGCATTTGACGCCGTCAGGAAAATCCTGACGCCGTCACAGGTGTCGTAGTGACGGCGTCGCGTGTAAATCGTGACGCCGTCTCCACGTTCTGTGAAAACGAAATTTTTGTTTTTGATGAAAAAATTCCTGCACTTGATTCCATAAGTTAGTTCATGTACAAATAGATGCATAAAACCTGAGAATTGACTATTTACTCATATGACTCAAAACTGACGCGAATTAATCTAAACAATTTATTTTGCATGTTTGAATTTTGTTCTAAAAACCAGATAAATTACCCTACACTTATTTTGCAAAATACCTTTGATTGCAAATAAGACGAAGTTACAGACAAACAAAGCATGATTACAAACTAATTCAAACATAATAAATAAACTATAAAGAATTAAAACACACAAGACACTCCTAATATGAGATAAAAGTAAATATTAGGTTGCCTCCCAAAAAGCGCTTGTTTTTGTTTGAGTCACGAACTTGACTCAACCCTTATTTAATAGATAAAGGGGATGGTTCCCCTACACTTGAGGTCAAGTGCGGGTGATGGTAACGATACAAGCCATTGTTATGAGAAGGGGTCACATGCTAAAAAATTGGTTGTTAAATTATATGCTCTAAATGGTGTGTTTCTTTAATCCTAACATTCTCTAATTCTTTTGGACCGATGGAAAAATTAAGTCTCCTTCCAAGAAAAGAAACTTCTTTAGGTTCTAATTCCCAATCATCTTCTATCATCTCCATATTCAAAAAATCAACACCTAGGGATCCACTATGTCCTAATAAACCCAGTTTAAATCCATAATGTTTCTTAGGATCATCTACACATAGGCGATAATAGCAATACAAATCCCTAAGGTGGAAAGACGCCACAAAAGGTGAATGTGGTGTATGAATGGTCAAATTATCTAATATCTTCATCATAAAACTATTAGGACTTTGTAGTTTGATGGGTGGTTTGAGGCCTTTTTTGGTTCCTAGACTTGCATCTAAGGGTAGACAATTAGGTAAAGGTTGTGGTTGAGGCTCCGGATAATCAAAACTAGGAACTTCCCTAAAACTAAGAGGAGTGTTGTGATTACAATTCAAGCATACATCCTTTAGTTTTTCGTTTTTCAAAGGTTCTACCTCTATTGGGGTTCCTCAAATGATGGTAGGGTTTGTATGGTACTCTTAGGGCGTTTAACTCCTACCTCATTATCCATCGTACTTAGGCTATCTACATGCTCATCATAATTTAACCATGCCATGCACCTAGGTACTTGTACCCTAACCATAACATCCCCAATTATTTGAGTATTTGGATTTGCTATTGTTTCATCAAAAATTGCGCTTGTTGGGTTGCTACATTTTTTTTATCATATTGGGCACAATCATCTATGGCATACCATGCTCCTATATCACTAAACTTCCTAAGATCCCCTTCTGCTGTCAAATTGATGATATGACGGGATAACGAGTCAAGATGTTTAAGAAAGATTTCAATTAGGGTCCATATACTAAGGCCATGATTCAGGACTTTTTGGATTATGTCTTTGAAACGAGTCCACGAATCGTAGAGAGATTCATCTTGATGTTGTTGGAACACCAAGAGTTGATTACGGAAGAATACATCAAACCTACCTACGCTAGAATAACCATACCTATTCATTATAATTTACAAATTTACAAATGTTACGAACAAAGGGCACAAAGAAAAAGATAGACTACAAGAAAGCTAATATGCGGAATTAAAGTCTCACTTGAAAGGATTCAAGCGAGTAGAACTAAGTTAAACTATGATCAAAACCTAACTATTCCCCAGGCGGCGGCGCCAAAAACTTGATGCGGTCGTCGTAGGACTTCTACACGAAGTTTTACAACTCCCTAGGCAGAGCACCTAATCGTTGTAGTAGTAGTATAGGCAAGACTCGGGGGTTGTTATCGTTCACTCGAGGAATAGGTTGGGAAGGCTTGATCACGGTCTAACAGAATTCTAAGGGTTGAGGGAAGATTATTTTTGATATTTGTATATTATGGAAAGCATGTAAATCATATAATTAGAGAGGTTGGTTGGTTTTAGCTATTAAGCTAAATATAAATCTACGCTAATGGTGATAACAATATAATAAAAGACTGTGTTTATTTAATCATGTATTACTCCCTAGATTGCTTCTCCTAGTGTTGTTGCTTTGTCACACTTGTGATGATCCGTGTAATTATTTCCTAAGCCATGAACGAATTACACGAACCCGCCGTCTATTTAATATTCCGTTAGAGCAACGCATAAGTAAGGTAGTATGAAGACTATTACAAGGTCCCTAAGGGTATATTAAATGCATGTGAAATATATTAAAAGTGGATCAACCATATTAGGGGACAAGGTAGTATGAAGACTGTTACCCGATGATATCCTTTCTACACAATCATGTTTTCCTAGACATATCAATAGCGATGCAGACAAAAGCTGGTTTTCTAAGACCTAACATGCACATCCATCACAAGAAGCAACACCACTAAGATCTACATTCTAGGGTTTATACAATCATAAATAAACACAATAGAAAGTTTAGCCAAGCATGTTATAGATAAAGCAAGAACCCAGATGAATCAAACAACACATAGACATATTGAATGATTAAATAAACCTTACTTGATTAAAACACGAGTTGAAGGAAGTACAATAGGGTTTTTAGGCCTTAAATTCGTCCCTAACAGCTGCTAAATGAACTAGGGTTCGTACCCTCTTTTTATTCTAAAGTTACACACACAAAACCCTAAATTCGGGTTTGTATATATAGGATAATCGCTGTGACGGCGTCGCGTTTTTATCGTGACGCCATCATGAAAGAGAATATTCTAGATAATGAGTTGGGTTGTGTGCTCTGACACCGTCGTGGAATCTTGTGACGCCGTCTTTGTCTTCATTGTGACATCGTCACGTTGTATCTGTGACGCCGTCTCCAGCCACTATAGAGAAATTCTTGAGCAATGTTGGTGTAGGTCCGTAGTCTTGTCCGTTTCTTCTCCAAATGAGTCCAAGTCACATGTATTTCTTCCAAATGCCTTCCAAATGCAAAATACCTGAAAAGGAACAATTAAGTACCTATTTTGGGCATAAACACACGATTTAGGGAATTAAACGACCCCGAAAAAGTGTATAAAATGACACCTCATCAATGCTAATCCATCAAAAGGCTCACAGTCAAAGGATTCAAAGTTGTCTAGCTCTTCTAAATGCACCCAATTTCAGCCTAAATCTTCGGGTAAGTCTACATAAGCAGAGGAACCTAAATTTGAAGTTGCAAACACAGAGATGCAACAGGATCAAGGGAATGAGTCTGGTCATATAGATGATCAACCCAATAATGAGGATGCTCCTAAGCATGATTGGTTTCAGAAACATGACAAGCCTCTAACTCCTGATCGTGATTGGAATAAATCAAAATCTGTTGACTTTAGACCTCCTCATAAATGGATCAGCACCATTTCCAAAGCAAGACAACCTCCTCGCACGTTCGATGAGTTTATGGACACTCCTATTGACTTCTCAGCTTATGTTATGAACCGTCTTAAGATTGACAATCTGACTCAAGAGATTTTAGTAGGGCCTGCTTTCAACCTGCTCAAAGGCTCATGCAAAATCTTCGCCGAACATGAATATCATTTCAAAGAATGTTACAAAGCTGTCAATGATCGACTTGATTGGAACAATCCAGAAGGGCGTGAATATTCGTTTGATGTTAGCAAGCCACTACCATTAATTAAAGATCGAGGACGTCAAGTAGTTTATGTTGACTACTTCATCAACAACGATCTCGAGTATCTAAAATGTGGAAGTTCAAGTAGCAAATACGCGACTTCTACAACAAGAACCAAGGTTGCTAAGTACGATAATATTGAAGGCATAAAAGACATGGTTCCAACATTATGGAGTCTAGTGAAAGTAGCATACAACAAACATGTTGTCTAGGGAACGTATCACTAGGGTCCAAAATGACAAAGATTCTATGCATATTCATGCCACTGGAAATATCCACATGATGTCTACTCTAAAAGAAGAATTGTTACGGTAACCAGTGTTAAAGTTATGAGGTGGTATGACTATGGGTATTTGGAAGAGATTGTAGTTCCAAGAGATGATAATGTGCTCTACAAGTTCAAGGAATGCGGCTTCCCAAGGCTTAATCTATGTGATATTGAAGATATGCTACTTCTCTTATTCCAGAAGAAACTGTCCAATCTTGATGTGGATGATCGATACGACTTAGGTGTGGCATTGAGAATGTTTACTAGACGTATTGTCATTCTTCACCGTGTCAAAGACCTTCAGCTAGGAGTTGAAAGCTATCAGAAGAAACTTAATATCACCAGACCAGAGAAACCAGATCTAACATCTCCAAACTAACCCCATACACTACATACAAAAACCCTCAAGGAATCATTTATCAAGACAAGTACAAAAGAAACAGGTTGATGCGCTCAGATGAACTATACAAATTCTACTACAAGATGCTCTCATCTGTTAGACATGTGCTTCATGATATTGCTTCTAACTTGGAGATGGATTACCTGCCAGAAAGACATTGGAGTAACTTAGAAATGAAAAGGTCTCGCATCATGGTCAAGGCAATTGATAAGTTACTCTTTAAAAGGAGGTTAATGCGTAATTTGGAGAAGTTTATTGGTTGACGTGACCACGAGAATGATCTCAGGCTGCTTGAATGGACAATATGACCATGTCATATCTTGCCCTACCATATTTTAGGTCATTTTTCCGTAATTTATTAATCATGTGAATATGTATATAGAAGTAGTGTAGACTAGTATTAGGCATATATAGTGTTTGAGTACGAATTTTTCAAGAATTTATTAGTAAATTCAAAATCTTTCAAATTATCATACTCAAAAACCATGTAATACCCTCATAATTTGAGGGGGAGCATAAAAATGTTCCTATTGCGACTTGTTAATAATTGGACATTCTTTCCCCAAAAGCAGTTATATTTGAATCAATTGATATCCAAAATATCAAGAGATTTAATATTTTTGATAAACGATTAAAATATATGGTAATAATGTGATTTTTAAGATCTCAAGTGTAAGCTTTCCCATATATGTGCTAAAATCTTTTGATTAATCGATGCACATATGAAGGGGGAGCAAATGGTTATGTGATTGGCTATAATGTGGAAGTACCAAAGACCGACCATTTAATTTACTGCATTGGAGTGATAAGGTGGTTAAGTTTAGGTATCTATTCCCATGATCCAGCCAAAACTGGAGGGATCTACCCACGGATACTCCACTAGATAGTGTAGAAGTCCTTAAGTATGAAAAAAGGAGTAAAAGTAAGAATAAGGGAAAAGTGCCGACTGAGATGAAGCTAGTACTGGAACAAACCCAACAAGGTTCTAGTTATGAAGTCTTGGTAAGCGCTGAAGGGGTTGAAGAATTAAAAAGAAAAGTTAAGATAAAGGGTGAAAAGAAAGAAGCCCTCCTTACACTTACACAGAAACTAGGTCAATACATTTGCTGTCAAGAATCACAAAGATGATTGCTAACATTGAAGACCGACATCATAGACCCAGTGATGCAATGCACAACCCTCCCTATCCACTAAGAATCTCTCAAAATATTTCTATTTCATTTCTCACGGAGATTACACGCATTTCTATTAACTTTCTCACTCCGAGTTAGTTGGTATTGAAAAGGTGGCAGCTCCAGCATCCGATCACTAAAACCAAAGTGCACTATTGAGTCTAGAGCCAAACGAGATCATCCATAAATCTCATTAGGACACTTGTCAAAATTATGCTTGCTATGTCACACAATGTGAATAACAAGAAATATATTAAGAGTCCTACGCATTATCCTTGTGATTTTGCCAGAACATTCGAGTGATACGTAAGTATCCACAATGAAGATGGAAATCCTGCTTAAGCCAACATCAAACAAGCTCATGGTAGGTGACTTGTGCGATTCTATACGAATCAAGATTGTGACAACTAGAAAGAAACGATGGTGCGATTCTATTTGAATCAATCTTGTTCTAGGATATGAATTGACGATTGATGAATTTTGAAATGTTTAAAACTCTTGATGTGTCACAAAAACACTTTAGTAAGTGACACGTCGATTGATTTTTAAATCAATTTTTATTTCAATCGGTGAGATAGTAACTCACTGGTTTACTTATACCGTGTTGTTTGCTTTGAGACGTTTCGGTAATGAGAATGGCTAGTACAGTTGTGAAACCCTGTCAAGAAGATTCTTTGGAATTCTATCTGATCATAGGCAGTATTTATACTGATCAACGGGGAACCGTGGTTATTGCAACCGTATTCGACGAGGTGACAAAGACACTCTTGTCCTTATTTGTTGATTATCACTAACCTAAATCTGTAGGTATTCCTGATGGTGGCAGCAGCTGGTCATGGACGAGTTAGATTCATAGCCGCATGCTTATACTCGAAAGACATTTATAAAGACATCATGAAAGCTCAAGTACATGTTACAAGACTTCCGCTACTCTGATACTATATGTCCTTCTTGAAGCAACAAAGTGTTAATGTTAAAGAACTTCAAGATAAACGCATCCTTAAAGCTTTCAAGTTATCATATCAAGAAAAGTATGAGCATGTCGGTCCAAAGTCACAAGATCATAAGATGGCAAGATTACAAGATAATGTAAAGAGATTATGCTTGGTTGATGATCTTAAGAATTTCAAGATCACATTCTATCTAGTCAAAGATACAAGTCGAAGCCTAAAAGTCAAAAGATCACTACAACATATCACAAGTTCATGATTGAAGTTTAAAGACTACGAGCTCAAGACTAAAGATAAGCATAGTATGCTAGGTTTAAGTGTTTGTAAAATGGAGTGACCTCCCTTAGGGGGAGATTGTTAGGTATACGAAAGTATCGGTCACTTCCATAAATAATGTATGACGGGCTTGTAGTATAATTGTTAGAACTTAAGTATGCTAGTAATGCCCAAGGCCTATGGTAAGCCCATCAAGAATACCATGACCGGCCATAGACTAAGTATTTATACCCATTTCCATGTTTTAGAGAGGGTTGGTTGTTCACTTTTCTTAATCTAATTTTTTTCATTTTCCTTTCTCTCTCTAGAAGTGTTCATCCCACCTTTCTCTCTCTAGTTCTTCATTCTTTTGCGTGTAAGATTAGATAATCAATATTCTACACGTCGTATCTAATGGAAGTGGATACGCCGTATCGATTTATCGACCAGAACAGTGTATTAGAAAAAAACAATTAAATACGCAAACAATTAAACACACAAAAATATACAAGCAAATATACAGAATATACAGAATTATACACTAATCTAAACTACAGTAATCCTAAGGGTTAGATCTAATCTAATCTAAAAACCAAAATATCAAATAAAAATCAAGATTAATTCTCACTCCCCGGCAGCGGCGCCAAAAACCTGATTGTGTCATTGTGTGGTGTTAAATTATGATTCAAGTTTTAAATTTATATTTTGCCGACTTAACAAAAAACAACACTTTAACGGGCAGTGTACCCGGTCGGTGGGAGTTTCGTGGTAAGTAGGGTGTCGAACACTTGAAGCGAGGAACACTTTCAATTTATTAATACTTTGGTTTTTTAACCTAAGTTAGTCTAATCTATGCTAAACCTATGTTAATCCTAAATCTAATAGATAAGGGGGTTTTTAGTCTGAGAGACTGGCACGAGTTTTGTGGTGACTAAAACCAATTCAAGACACTAAAACACACGCAAGCAAATTAACAAATTATAAAAGAGTAGTCTAGCCAAATATAAGAAAACTGTATTAACCATTATTAATCCAATTAGAACGTTAGTTTGTTTATTAGTGCAATGATTACTTATCTCGAAGCGACATATCATTCTTAAGACTTAAGCGTTACTTCTTCCTAAGACCTAGAGAAGGAGAATCCTATGACAATTTAACACATCCACATAAAGCATCCTTATTTGCTGATTATAATCTATCTTATTGATTAAGACAATGGTGATCTTGTTAAACCCTAGCTCATACAGACTTTACCCACTTACTGCTTAATGGTAATTCTTACACTAGTAGTCCACTATCCAAGTCTTTACCAATTGATTAGAACGTACTCGTTGATACCAAGGTCACCTTATGGCCCAACTAAGCTCACAATCTAAGGGTGAAGATAGGTCGTTAATTGTGATCCTATTGGTCTAGATGTATAAATCACTATATGGAGAGCTATCTTGGCATCTAGATTACTTGGTCCGTATCACTAGATCTAGTTGAATGATACTCACATACAAAAGCACGTAAACAAGTATGATGATAAACATAAACAAGCAATTCAACGATAAATTAAGAAATCGAGATAAACAAACCAAACATTAAGATTTTCATAGCAATGGCTAATACCCGAAGGTACTAGCCTTCAAACGTCATAATTAATACAAGAGTAATGATTTAGCCAAGGTAACCTAACCGAGTCAACGAATGATACCAAAAACTAAATGATTACAAGAGTATAAGAAATTACATGTTGTCTCCTATGGAATTAATCGTGTTGCTCGACCTCTTCTTTTCTCCTCTAAAAATCGACTTTTATGGTTTAGGTATCTAGAATATGATTCAGTACACTTAAAACTCGTTTTTAAGTTTTCTATTTATAAGGTCTGATGTCGGTTCGATACGGCATATCCAATGTCTTGGATACAACATATTGGGAGTTTCTTGGATTAAGGACCACGTTTGATATCTTTCAGAATATTTTATTCCCATATAGCTTGAATACGACGTATTGCCTTTCCTGGATACGACGTATTGATCATGTTTCCTTCGTGGTCTTTGGTGAGTGCAGGCACAGATACGCCGTATCTTCCTTGATGGATACGATGTATTGGTCTTCAGAACAGTAATCTTCAAATATCTTCATTTAAGCTCCAGAATGCATGCCTTTTAGTCAATCTTCACCAAGTACTCCATAACTACTACAATTCTCAAATATAAACGATTAAGTAACAATTCTTTGCAATAAATATACAAAATGGGTTAATTACATAGGATAAATGATGCTATAAAATAGACGTTATTTGATGTCATCAATCTTGTCTGATCCAGGACGGATATAATACTTAGACTTATGTGATTCATGCATAAAAAAAATCCCTTGATCCTCCCAAGCATTGTAACCAGCACCGTTTCTCAATACAGAGAGTTCCATCGGGACGAGTCTCAAAATCCTTGTTCATCCTACAAAGATTTTCTTCCTTGACATTCTCCTCTTTCATTACTTCAATTTGAGCATTCAGAATCTGGGATGGGAGATTTAAATCGATTGTCATGACTAAGGCTCGAACTCATAGTGGCTTTATCCGTTCCTTTCAGCTTAAGGCATCTGCCATCACGTTTGCCTTTCTCAGGTGATAATGAATCTCACAATCATCATCACTTAATAATACCAACCATCAGCGTTGTCTCATGTTCAACTCTTTCTAATCAAGAATGTGTTGCAAGCTTTTATGATCAGTGAACACGGTACACTTCGTGCCATACAAATAGTGTCTCCAAATCTTTAGAGCGAACACTACCGCTCCTAACTCCAAATCATGAGTCGTGTAATTCTTTTCATGAACTTTGAGTTGTCGAGAAGCATAAGCTATAGCTTTCTCCTTTTGCATAAACACTGCACCCAATCCATTATGCAAAGCATCGCTGTAAACTACAAAGTTTTTACTTCCTTCGGGTAAAGATAGGATTGGTGCACTACATAGTTTCTGTTTTAGTAGTTGGAACGCCGCTTCTTCTTTTTCTCCCCATTCGAACTTCACATTCTTCTAAGTTAGCTTGGTCATATACTTAGCAATTTTTGAGAAACCTTTAATAAATCGTTGGTAATATACGGCAAGACCTAGAAACTGGCGTATTTCTGATGGAGTTTTAGGTTCCGCCCAATCCTTGATAGATTTGATCTTGGTAGGATCTACATGAATACCTTGGCTATCGATTAGTTGTCCGAGAAATTGCACTTTCGGAAGCTAAAATTCACACTTCGAGAATTTGGCGTGCAACTCCACTTTCTTAAGTAATTCTAAGATTTGCTTCAAGTGTTCTTCATGCTATTCCTTGCTTCAGGAGTAGATTAGGATGTCGTCTATAAATACTATCACAAACTTATCCAAATACGGTTTGCACACCCGATTCATCAAATCCATGAATACCGCTAATGCGTTGGTCAATCCAAACGGCATTACTTGGAACTCATAATGACCATAATGAGTCCTAAACGCCGTCTTTGAAATATCCTCCTCTCGAACTCTAAGTTGGTGATAACCTGATCTCATGTCGATCTTTGAGTAAACACTAGATCTTTGTAGTTTTTCAAATAAGTCATCGATCCTTGGGAGCGGGTAACGGTTCTTTACGGTCAACTTGTTCAATTCGTGGTAGTTAATGCACATACTGAAAGATCCATCCTTCTTTTTGACAACAAGACCGAAGCTCCCCAAGGCGAGGAACTTGGTCTTATGAACCCCTTGTCAGAATGTTCTTGGAATTTTTAGACAGCTCTTGCATCTCTAAAAGGGCTAGTCTATAAGGTGACCGTGCCACGGGTGCAGCACCCGACACTAAGTTGATTTGAAATTCAACTTGTCGGGTTGGTGGGAGTCCACGTAAATCTTTAGGAAAGACTTCTGAAAAAGTCCCGCACAATATGTACATCCCCAAGTTGCTTCTTCTCCGAATTTTCCTTCAACTTCTTCTTAGTGATGTGTGCCAAAAACACATGGCATCCTTTCTATATATACTTACGGGTTTTGGTGCAAGATATGATGTTTAATCTGGAGTTTCGTGTATCCTCACTCCTATCTCCTTGAATCATTAGTGTCTCTGTTAGCCTTGTTTTTAGTAAAGTGATGGTCATTATATATTTCTGATCCTTATATAGGAAAAATGTAATTTACAGGAATTAATCTAAGCTAATTGGGCCTAAGTTGCGGGCTAAAGCCCATTAGTGAACATAGGTTCGGCCCATTAAGGACCAAACGACCCAACAAGGGTCCAACTCACTTTGTAGTATAAATACAATCTTCGTATCATGTTAGGAGGGTGTTGGTTACTCATTTCTTCTATGTAATCTTCCACTTTTCTTTCTTCGTCTTTCTCTCTCTAGAATTTATTTTATTTTTGTATGGTATGATGTGTTTGATATAGTCTAACATGTGGTATCAAGAGCCTAGGAGTGTTTAGTGATTTGTGTGAGTTTTGTTTGATCAAAAACATCAAAAGGGTGCATTTTTCTTTGGTTATACACGAAAAAAAAGTACAAAAAATTTGGTGTTCAAATCCATAAAGTTTGTGTTTGTATTTTAAGAGTATCTTAGTTATACTTAGTTTTTGAAAAGAAATCATCCAAAAACATTCAAAAGTGTGTCTTTTAGGTGTTTTAAAAGAGTGTTTCCCGAAAAAGTTTGAAGGCACCAAAATTGCCATTTGAAGGCACTAAAATTGCCATCTTGTTTGTGTTAGCCGAAATTGCCATTTAAAGGCACCAAAATTGCCATCTTGTTTATGTTAGTCGAAATTGCCACTTTGTGTTAGCAGGAGTTGCCACTTTGTGTTAGAAGGAATTTCCATTCCAGTTGAAATTTCCATTAGAGCCGAAATTGCCATTCCACTCAAAATTAATAATGTTCCGAATGCTATGCTTGATGTGAATATGTTTGTAAATCCATTTGATCCACCACCTACAAGTGTTGCTGTGTCATCATCCTCAGAATATGTGGATCCATCGAACATGCATACATTTTATCAACCATACCCACATGAATATCAATGGACTAAGGATCACCCTCTGGAACAATTAATAAGAGAACCCTCACAACCAATATTGATAAGAAATCAACTACGAACAGATGTTGACATGTGTATCTATGCCCTGACTGTGAGCTCTATGGAACCAAAAAATGTCAAAGAGGCTATAACCGATCCTGCATGGATTGATTCAATTCAAGAAGAGCTTCTCCAGTTCAAAAGGCTTTATGTATAGGTGTTAGTTCCTCCTCCGGATAACATAAAACCTCTTACTCTTAAATGGTTATCCAAAAACAAGCATGATGAAGAGAACACAGTCATTAGAAATAAGACTCGTCTGGTTGTGAGAGGCTACCGCAAGGAGGAAGGAATAAATTTAAATAATTCTTCGCTCTGGTTGCTAGGATGGAAGCTATCATGATATTTTTGGCCTACGTTGCACACAAATCGTTCATCGTATTTCAAATAGACATGAAAACTACTTTCTTGCATGGTTAGTTAAAAGAAGACGTGTATGCAATTCAACCTGAAGGTTTCATTGATGTTGATCATCCAAGCCATGTCTACAAGTTAAAGAAGGCACTCTATGGGTTAAAGCAAGCACCAAAGGCATGGTACGACGAATTATCAAAGTTTCTCCAATAAAACCACTTCAACAAAGGCACTATTGATCATACGATGTATATAAGACGCTTCGATGATGACATCTTAGTGGTACATGTCTATGGAGATGATCTTATCTTTGGTTCAACAAACCCTAGGTATACCCAATTATTTGCCAACTTTATGAAAAGCCACTTTGAATTATCGATGCTAGGGGAAATGACGTTTTTCCTTGGTTTACAAGTTAACCAATCCCCCCGTGGCATCTTTATAAACCAGTCCAACTACGTGTTAGAAATCCTTAAAAATATGGAATGGAAACTTATGATCCCATTGGTACTCCTATGAAGATCAAAGATAAGCTTGACCTTGATAAGAATGGGACTCTAGTCGATGCAACGAAATATCGTAGAATGACTGGTGCCCTAATGTATCTTACGTCAAGCAGACTGGACATTGTATATGCTACTTGTTTATGTGCTTGGTACCAGGCTTAGCAAACCGAGAAGCATCTCAAGGAGGTTAAAAGGATCTTTCGTTACCTTCGGGGAACCGTCAATATGGGTCGCTGGTATACGAAGGACTCTAGTTTTGAACTAACTGGATTTTTAGATGATGATTATGCGGGATGTCAAGACTCCTTCAAGAGTACTTCCGGTGGAACTTAATTCTTAGCCGAAAAGCTGGTGGGCTGGTCCTTAAAAAAACAAGACTGTACGGCGCTGTCATCCGTGGAAGCAGAATATGTGTCCTTATCCGCTTGTTGTGCCCAAGTGATTTGGATGCGGACACAGTTAACGGATTATGGCTTTCACTTCAACAAGATTCCTATCTATTATGATTCGACATCAGCCATAGCCATATCCTGTAACCCGGTCTAACACTCAAGAACAAAATACATCGCAGTCCGCTATCATTTCATCAAGGAACACGTAAAAAAGGGTCGATTGAACTGTATTTTGTCAAGACTGATTACCAATTGTCCGACCTCTTTAGCAAAGCCCTTCTAGTTGAAAAGGTTTAATTATTTGGTTCGTCGCCTTGGTATGCGCCGTTTGTCTCCACAGGAGCTTGAACGTCTTGCAAAATCAGAGTAAATCTTTGTATATATTTATCAAAAAAGAAAAATATAAAAATATAAAAACTATAAAAACAAAATACAAAATTTAAAATTTTTTAAAATACCAAAAATAATCTTCTCTGACATGTCTCTCGACAATCGATAACATTTATGCACCTATAAATGTTGATTAATATTGACATTGTGTATAAATGAAGTTCGACCGAGAGTTTCAAAAAGTTTTCAGAACAAGTCTCTTCAAATTTTTCTCTACGGCTTCTAAATAAATATCAGCTTAGGACTCGGACTCCAAAGAAAGAAAAATGTTCATTTACGTACATTTATCCTTAACAACGGGAAGTTCATATCTTCTCGGTCTTGAGCAAAGTCATATAAACATTCAAAGTTTTGAATGCTCAAGAGAAGAACCAAGGAAATGATAATTAATAAGACAAGTATAAAATCATTTTCTTGTTGAGCACAATTTTTCAAGATATTTTCAATTTTTTTTCAAAATATTTCAAAATTGGGTGCTCAACAAACTCCCACTCTAACTTTTTACTCTAATCTATTTTATTGAAGGGGAGTATAATTTTTAATAAATGAACAACTTAATATTAGTTCATTCGGCATGCATTTTTGTTCTCCCATTGTATGGTTAGTCTAAAAGTGGATCAATGTACATTAACTTGTATTTTAATTCACTTGGTAAGTCAAAAATTGTCACCACATATGTAATTTTTAAAGGGGAGAATAGTGATTAAAATATGATTAATACGGCTAAATAATGGATAAAATCTCTTAAATATAAGTGCGTTCCCATCCTCACATGTGAAAAACTCTTTCATAATATGATGTATATGTATAGAGGGAGCTTTTGGGTGATATAAGAAAACTCTCAATGTGTGATAAATGATTTCTTGAACATGTTGATTGATTTTTTAATGGTTTTATGGCATCAATGAAAATACCCAAAGACCGACTAACTGTTACTATTTATGGAGTTATAAGGCGGTTAAGGTTAGGTATTTTGTTCCATGATCCAGCCAGACCCGAATGGATCTACCCAGGGACACTCTATTAGATAGAATAGAAGTCCTTAGGTATGATCGAAAAAAGGAGTAAAGTGAGATTGGGAAGAATGTTATCCAAGGCATGAGTTATCACCGAAACAAACCCAACATGGTGATAATGAGGACGCATTGGAATAATATTAAAGTGGTTAAAGAATTAAAAAAAATGTAAGGATAAAGGGTGTAAAGAAAGAAGCCCTCCATACAACCTTAGACAGAAACCGAGTCAATGCATAATATATCGGTAATCATAAAGATGATTCTGGTATTGAAGACAAGTCATCATGGACCCAGTGATGCAATGCACAACCCATCCCAGCTACTCATGCTTCTCTTAAAAGAAGTTTGTTTCATTTCTCATGAAGATCAACAAGCTTCTATTGGATTTTTCATTCCGAGATTGTTGATATTGAAAAGGTGGCAGTTCGCTCCAGCCTCCGATAACCAAATAAAAAAAAGTGCACTTATAGAGTCTAAAGCCAACGAGATTAATCAAAAATCTCATTAGGAGACAAATTCTAATATACAACTATTGTTCATCATTAACAACACAACTTGTACAAGAGTCCTACACATTATCCTTGTGAAATTTGTCAGAACATCATAGTGATACTCTTTAGTATTAACAGTGACGATGGAAATCCTTCCAGAGTCAACATCAAACAGCTCTGCGATAGGTGACTTACGAGATTCTATATGAATCAAGCTTGTGTCAACTGGATATCGATTTTGGTCCAGTAAATGAATTGACGACTCAATCAGAAAGATAGTAACTATCTGATTCACTCTTACCGTGTTGTCTACTTTGAGACGCTCCGGTAACGAGAACGGCTAGTGTAGCTGCGAAACCCTATCAAGGAGATTCTTTTGAATTCTACCTGATAACATGCAGGATTTATAATGATTAACGGGGAACCGTAGTTATTGCAACCGTATTTGATGAAGTGACAAAGACACTTTCGTCCATATATGTTTTTATCACTAACCTATACATGCAGGTTTTCTCGACGGTAGCAGCATCTAGTCCATGACGAGTCAAGATTCACTACCACATGCTCATGATCAATCGACAATGATAAATATATGATGAAAGATCAAGTACATATGTTAAAGTCTTGAGCGAGCTCTGATATACCAGAATTTCCTCAAAGACCATCAATGATAATATGGCAAGCAGATCAAGTAAAAGATCAATGTTTAGGGAGATTGTTAACAAGCATTCAAGATAATGAGCATGTGGGTAGAGACATAAGATCACAAGACAAAATAAGATTCCAGGATAAAGATTTAAGGATCTCAGAGTTTGAAATAAAGTCAAGGCTAAAGACCAAGATATCAAGAGTAAGACAAAAATATCAAGTCAAAGATCAAGATCCAAGATCACAAGCAATGCAAAAAGAACTTTAAAAAAAAATACCCAACAACAACAGACTCTAATGATCAGACATCACCAAGAAGTGCAAGCCATAAGTGCAATAAAAACCATCCCTAGGGGGAGATTTTTAGCCACTTTTGTAGTAAAGGTTAGTATGGTCATTATATATTCCTGATCCTTGTATAGGAAAAACGTAGTTTACGGAATTAATATAAGCTAATTAGGCCTGAGTTGCGGGCTAAAGCCCATTAGTGAACATAGGTTCGGCCCATTAAGGCCCAAATGACCCAACAAGGGTCCAACTCACATTGTAGTTTAAATACAACCCTCCTAGCATGTTTGGAGGGTGTTGGTTACCCATTTCTTCTATGTAATCTTTCACTTTTCTTTCTTTCTCTTTCTTTCTCTAAAACCCCTTTCTCTCTCTAGAATTTATTTTATTTTCATATGGTATAATGTGTTTGATATAGTCTAACAGTCTTGTTTCCAAAGGGAACATGAACGAGCTTTTCATCGTAAATAATTACGATGTGGTATTTGGTTAACCAGTCCATTCCAATAATGACGTCAAAACTTCCGAATTCTACAAGCATTAGGTCGATGTTGAACGGGTGGTTAAGAAAATTTAAGGTGTAACCTCTTAGTATGGTATCTGCTCTGACTAACTTTTTGTTAGTTAATTCAATTAGGTCTGAGCAAAGTGACTCAAAAACCAAACCGACCCAACAAACCAAGCTAAACCATGCCGAACCGAGCTTATTCCGTTAGGTTTTTGGTTTTGGATATGTTTTTTGGTTTGGTCGGTTTGGTTCGGTTTTGGTTCGGTTCGGCTCAAACCCGACACTTAGTCGGTTCAAACTACGTAAACCGAACCGAATCGAGCCAAGCCAAGCCGAACCGACCATATTCAGTTTAGTTTTGGTTTACATACGGTTCACTCGGTTTGCAAAATTCCTTAATTCGGTTTTGGTTTTGGTTCGTTTTTTCTGGTTTGGGTCGGTTTCGACCCGATGCTCACCCCTAAATTCAATAGTGTTCTTAGTGTCTAAGGCAGTTGGGGCGATATCACTTAGAAGGCTAAAAGAAGTGGATATGAAGCTTCTATCGGCTAGGTCCTAAGTACTTACAATGATTATGTCTTTAGCCTTAACTTCATGACCATTAGAAAATTCGATGGTGTGGGAAGCTTCTATTCTTCTTAATTCTATCCCAATTAAAAAGGATAAGTTCATTATGCTCCTAGTAGTCCTCTTTCTTTCATTGAAAGTCTCTAAGGTCTTGGCCATATGACGAAGAAACTAATGTGACCGCACTGGTTGGGGAATTGTCCTACGGTGACTACTGGTGCAATTTAATCTTTAAGCTGAGGATGACTCTATATGATAAGGTTGTGTAAAAGTCTACTTAATTACTGTGCTTACTAATATAGATGCCCATGACCTACATTGCATATGTATACACAATTTGTTTTTTGCTTTTTGGGAATATAAGTAGAAAATTGATTTTGACAAAATCTTAAGGTGACTACTCCTAGTATAGCATGGTCCTTCCTAAATTAGACATAGGTGATCAGGCTAAGTATAATTAAGGACTAACGATAAAATGCACATTTTTGTCAAACTAGTGTTATGTTCCCCCGAGTTAAATGGTATAAACCATACTGTTTATAAGGTAGAATCCAAAATGCTTTATAAAATAGTAAAATAGTTCATAAAATAAAAGCAAAGTAGTTTATAAGATGATAGTAATATAGTTTATAAGATGATAGCAAAATAGTTTATATAATGATAGCAAAATAGTTCATAAGATGACAGCAAACTAGTTTATAAGGTGATGGCAAAATAATTTGTAAAACGATGGTGGAATGGTTTATAAGACGGTAAAAATTAAAAGAGTGTAAATAACGAAATTGTCATGACATATTGATGTGTCGTTGTATAGGTGTTATTTATGATTATCATGTTTTACATTTATATTTAGCCGACTAACCTAAAGACAACACTTTAACGGGCAGAGTACCCGGTCAAGATGTAGCTTCGCGGTAAGTAGGGTGTCGAACACTAAGAGTGAGAGTTAACCTATTATTCTATCAGTATTTTATTCTATCTAGATTAGTCTAATTACTGGTTAAACCTATGCTATACATATTTACTAGAGGTAAAAGGGGGTTTTCAGCCTGAGAGACTGGCACAGGTTTATGGTGACAAATATCAATTCTAAGCACAATACACACTAAAGCAAATAAACACAAGACAGAAGAGCGGAACGAGCCAAATAATAGAAAACTGTATTAACCATGTTAAATTTGATTAAATGCTGGTTTGATTAATTAGTGCAATGGCTGCTTATCTCGAGGCGGCATATCATTCTTAAGACTTAGGCGGTACTTCTTCCTAAGACCTAGACACGAACAATCCTATCACGATTAACGCATCCGCATAAAGCATCCTATAGTTTAATTATAATCTACCATAGGGAATTAAAGCAGTGGTGATCCTGTTAATACCCTAGCCCATCGGGACTTTACCCACTTATTGCTTAATGTTGTTTTATACACCGGTAGTCCACCACCAAAATCAATACCAATTAATAAATGAACAATATTGGTTGAACAATTATCGGGTCACCTGTCGGTCAACTATGCTCATAATCAAATAGTAATGATAAGGTGTCATTTGTGATCCTATTGGTCCGGGCATATAAAACACAACATGGAGATCCATCCCGACATCTAGGTTACTGGTTAGGTCTCCCTAGACCCAGTTGAATGATAAGTCGCATGTACAAGTACATAAACAAGTATAAGGCGATAAACATAATTAAACAACAACGATAAATTAAGCAAAGCCGGATTAATACAAACCAAACATTATAATCTTCATTAACATGGCTAATACCCGAGGGTATTAGCCCACAATCATTGTCATTATTACAAACGTGATCAAACAATTAAAAATCAAATAATTAAGAAAGTAAGAATTACACGATGTCTTCTATGGAATTAGGAGTAGTGCTCGACCTTGGCTGCTCTTCTTGGCTTGAGAAATTTGACTTTAGTTGTATACTATACAGAGAATGTGATATTGCACACTAAAACTTATTTTTGAGTCTTGTATTTATAGTTTCTGAAATACGCCTGGATACGCCATACGGGGATAAGTGGATACGGCGTATAGGGGTTAATTTCCTTGGAGTCTGCGATAAGATCAAATCAATTAAGATAATTGCCATCAATCATATTAAATGCGTATCTTTGACTGATAAACAGTTGTGCATACGGCGTATTGGTTGTAGTGGATACGCCGGATCGGGAATTGATCATTACGCGTTTCTTATGCTGAGATGGCGCTGATACGCCATATCTTCATTGCTGGATACGACGTATAGGTGCAGAACATATTATTCTTCAAATGTATTCGTTTAAACTCTAGAATTGCGCCTTTTTGCTTCTTCATCACAAGTGACTCCATAATTACTGCAATAATAAACTTTAAGCAATTAAGTACCAATATCTTGCAATAATTATATAAAAGTGGGTAAAATACGTGGGATAAATGATAGTAAAGTATGACGTTATTTGATGATATCAAATATCCCCCCACTTGAATCCTACTTGTCCTCAAGTAGACTTTAGAAAGATTTTGAAAATGTATCCCAACTGAGCTTAAGGAGTTTTTCGTTAAGCATTTCTTTCATGTTCTGATCACCTGTACAAAACCAAGCTCCTCACAAAATATGGAAATGAAATCACTCAGATCACTTAACTAATCTAGGGTGTATCATTTTAGTGGTACGCTCATTTGCTCAGTCGTGATTAGCTTCGTATCATAGGCTTGGCAAGGATACACATCTCCACCTCTAAAGCTAAGGAGTAACAAGTCAAAAGGTAAATTGGGTATTTATTAGAAGGCTCGGGTTTTTAATCATTCTTATTAAGATGAAGAATGATATAGGGTGTGGAGCTTCTGACTTTCACTAGAGGTCGTCGTCAAACAAGGCAGTTGAGACATGAATACATGGCCGTATTGACGGAATAGACATCCATGCTCGTATACATCCTCATTCGAGTAGATCCTAAGGTTAGTTATCAGGAAAGGGAAGTAAAATTGTTGTTAAATAAAATAAACAAACAAATAGATTAAAGCCAACAAATAAGGTGCGGTTGCTAGTAACTTTCCCCGACCGTTCCATGACAAAGACTCGAACTTATAAACAAACGTCTCAATCATAGATGACAACGATAACCTAAGTTGGCGTTCCCATAACTGTCATCTTCCCTTACATCCCGAACTTTACATACTTTTACAAAATAAGTGGTGATATCGGCCACTTTTTACAATACTTTACATCGTTGATTTTTGTGCGTATCAACGAATAATCGATCCTTTCAAATAATTTCATTGGTGTAAGCTCTATGAACCGACTATCTTTTTCATCATTCATATTTTTTTTCATTTTCTCTTTTTTTCAACAATACATCATAAATCTCGGCGTAATTTCACCGTCTTCATAATCATCATTTGTCCGGCTAATTTTCTCTTGAACTTTTCTTCTTTCGGACATAATACATAATTGTGAAAGTAGCAAAAACACACGAGCTACAAACATTCCCATTGCATTGTGCAATTTTCCCGACCATTACATAGATAGAGAAATTTTCACTTTGACGCAGGAACTACAAAACTTTACACGAAAGCGACTAACAAGATTTGATCAAATAGGCTTTAATCTACATGGTAGGCTAAGGTGTAAAGGTGAAACGAAACAATTTTTAATTGGTGTAGGAAAAAGAAAGGAATGGCTCAGCAGGTTGTTTTAGGGGTATCTTTACTCTAAAAATGAGAGTAAGCAAAAGGATTACACGGGGGTTAACTAACTAGTGTAGTTAGTTAATATTACGACATGTAGGCTTTTTGGTTTAATCCTAGAAATTTACCAGTCAAGCATGTTACTCCATCTAAATCCATAGTACTCATTATTGAGGTCTCGAGTGATATACCAAGCCAAGTTCTAAAGTCCACTACATCACCGGCACACTTATATTTTTGTGGAATTTTAGTAAGCAATTGGAAACGGATAGGCTTAATTCTCACAAATAGACATTAAGGGTTATAGTGCGCTAGGTAATGTAACTAGTGATTTTTCACAAAAAGTTATGCTAATTTTTTTTATTTGATCCATTTTTAGGCATGTTAGCATTTTATTTATGAAAATGAGGACAAGTACGTTCTAATTCTCCACCCCCTCACTTAAATTATACAACGTCCTCGTTGTATAGACAAACAGTTAAATAATATGGGAAAAGAATTAGAACGAGGAAACTTCCCTGATAGTTTGCTCCGGATGGTTTTCCATTTTGAGTGTTTGAGCAAGAAGAGTGTTGACGAGGGCTTCAGAATGCCCAAGAGAGGTCAACACGAGGTATTTTCAGACTATACATTAAAGTCGGTTTCGTTTACAGCAAGGTCCTGCAGAAAAGTTAGAAGACGTTCGTGCAATTCGTGCTTTCGCTAACCTACAATACAAGCAAACAATT
The DNA here is from genome assembly GCA_026074375.1 of Tanacetum coccineum. Taxonomy (NCBI): domain Eukaryota; kingdom Viridiplantae; phylum Streptophyta; class Magnoliopsida; order Asterales; family Asteraceae; genus Tanacetum; species Tanacetum coccineum. The sequence continues at coordinate 6,250 of BQNB010051758.1, read as the reverse complement.
AAACACACAACTGTACAGGTTACAATACGCCGTATCCTAAACCCTAGGATACACCGTATGTAAACCTGTGAAAACAATTAAATACTGGAATTTAAATACTGAAATTAAAAACTGATAATTGTCCAGACATGCATATGCCGTATCCAGAGGGGTTTGATACGCCGTATGTATGTCTGGGCAGACAGACTCAATATAAAATTAAAATTCAAACAATTTAAATGCGATAAACAATTAAAAACATAACCGGGTTGTCTCCCGGGGAGCACTTTTGTTTCAGCCGGTCTTTAAGTTCGACCTTTTCCTTTGTTTCTTGGCTCATTCATCTGGTGTCGTCACAACCCATCCTTCATTAGTAAGTTGTAATAGTTCTCGATAAGCGTCGAGGCCTTTCTTTGAATAATTGAGGTGATCGAACTCCTTGATTATAATATATTCTTCGTTATCACTGAATGAGTATTTCATCATCTTGAATCTCCTGATCTTGCAAACTGATTGTTTAGGAGTCTCATTGCCCATATGTTCATCATATCCTTGATTTTCTCGAGTACTACCGATGTTGCTTGCTCCAAGTATTTGGTTAGTACCGAGATAAGGATCATGAGTCCAATTAGTTTTCATATTTGCATATGGCCCTCGCCCGAAGTCTTCTGTCCGGGTAAATGGGGCGATTTCATGAGTATTCAACTTCCACCAACATTCTTAGAGTTTTACCAGTACATTATGAGCAAGTTTGTGGAAGTTTTCAAAACTGTTTTTCAACCATATGCAGAATTTCATTACACCGGGAGTTGCATCTCCCCATGATTTCTCGACCTTAGTTTTAAGGGTTAAGGTTTCATCCTTTAGTTTTAAGGGTTAAGGTTTCATCCTTCAGTTTTCCATCCATAAGTTCGTCGTACCACTTGTGATCTTGGAAGTAGCGGTTCGCATATATGATCACATAGCTGATATGGTACCATGTTCTCTGACCATGGTTCTTCGTTACCTTGTGTTTTATTATTCAACTCTTGCGCGTATTTGTCGTACGTTTTGAACCCTTGGATATCGTAAGTGAAAAGATCAAGGTCAACTTTGAGGAGGTGGTTGAATTCTTCAAAGGCTATGCACAACGGAGAATCGAAGTTGAACAAGTCACCATCGATTTTAATGATTTCAAGAACGTTGTCAATTACATCGGGGTCATTATCATCGTCACTTTCCTCTTTTTCGTCATGTTCGCAAAGATTGTAGAACTTTAGAACAATTTTTTCAACTAGATCATCCCAAGTAGATATGGTGCCGATACATTCATTTGTAAACCATTCTTTTGCGGCACCTGAGAGTGAGGTAGGGAAGACACTAAGTCTAAATCGGTAAATTAAGCAAAGCCGGATTAAAACAAACCAAACATTATAACCTTCATTAAAATAGCTAATACCCGAGGGTATTAGCCCACAATCATTGTCATAGTTACAAACGTAATCAAACGATTAATTAAAACCAAACGATTAAGAAAGTAAAAATTACACGATGTCTTTTTTGGAGTTTGGTTAGGTGCTCGACCTTGGCTGCTCTTCTTGGCTTGAGAAATTCGTCTTCAGAAGTATATTATATAGTGAATGTGTTTTTGCACACTGAACTTCATTTTTGAGTCCACTATTTATAGTGTCTGAAATTGCCTGGATACGCCGTATAGGAATAAGTGGATACGGCGTATTGGGTTAATCTCCTTGAAGTCCGCGATAAGATCAAATCAATTATGCCAATTACCATTTAATCTCATTTAATGCAAATCTTTGACTGAGGTAACAGCTGTCAATACGGCGTATGGATAAGCAGTGGACACGCCGTATAGAGAATTGATAAGAACGCGTTTCTTGTGATGAGCTGGCGCAGATGCGCCGTATCTTCCTTCAGGGATACGGCGTATAGATGTAGTTTTAGTACTTTCTTCAAATGTCTTCGTTTTAGCTCCAGAATTACGCCTTTTTTGCTTCTTCTTTACAAGTGACTTCATAATTACTGCAATATAAACTTTAAGTGATTAAGTACCAATATCTTGCAATAATTAAACAAAAGTGGGTAAAACACTACTAGTACTAGCATACACATTGTTTGCTAAGAATGTATTGTGTGTGAATACTTAGGGGGGTTATCCTTTTGATCCTTGGTGGTTTTGCGTGGTATTATACACACACGTATATTGAAGACGGTGTAACGTTTATTGCTAAAGCAGTGTAATGTTTCTTGCTAAAAGGTACACATCTTCAATCCCTTGTTAATTATAAGTTTTATACGTGTTTGATCTTTCCGCTGCGTACTCATGATATGTTTAATTGTTAATTAGATCTAAAATCCCAACACACAGGGACTAAATAAGTCTTCAAACGTAAAGTCCGCAGAGGTATCCTTTCTTCCTTTCTTTTGTTAATATTTACACGATCGCTTGGATCAGGATGCAATTCGTAACTGCTGCCACTTAGAAATCCAACTGCTCTTTTGGCAAATGTAATATTATTTACGTGTCGAGGCAATATGCAAACAACATAACAGCGACAAAGTATGAATACATATTTTGTTCAGCGTTAGCTGTCAGATTTAACTCAATGCATATATTTTTGTTATGCAGGGAATTAAAGATTGTCCAAGGTTATCGGGAGCACCTTAACACACATATCGGAAAAAAGCAGGGTAGGTGTTTCTATATAGTAACATATTTTCAATTAAGATGTCAAAAACTGCTTATACAGTAACGTATTTTGAAGAGGAAGAAGCTAAAAAGTAGTTTCATTATGTAATGATTGGGTGTAATCACGTGGCAGTTAACACATTGTTAAACTCCTTAATCTAGAGTCTGAAACAAGCTCAAACTAGGTGAAACCAATAGGTGACACTACAAGGTGGCTAGCAACGCTTACGGCGTTCATATTAAGATTATAGGGTCGTAAGTTTGTAACAGTCTTAGGACAAAGTCCAGTTTAACATATACATAATATGGCTTCACTCAACGAAC
>BQNB010051757.1:13328-36577 GCA_026074375.1 Tanacetum coccineum | reverse complement strand
TTTTGTCTGCGGGTTATCTAGCGGGTTTGTCTAGCGGGTTTGTCTAGCGGGTTGTGATTACCCGAATTGGGTTTCGGCCCAATAAGCTTCAGATATAGCCATATATTCCACTTCAGTAGTTGATAAGGCAGTAGTAGCTTGTAAGCTTACCTTCCAACTAACAGCACATCCCCCAACAGTAAACACATAACCTGTTAGAGATCTTCTTTTATCCAAATCACGGGCATAATCTGAGTCTACATAACCAACAAGTCCATATTTGGCCTTCTGGAACTCTAGACAAACATTAGAGGTCCCACGCAAGTATCTAAAAATCCATTGAACAGCTTTCCAATGTTTCTTCCCGGGATCAGCCATGTATCTGCTAACAACACTTAATGCTACCATAGCATACATCAATGATCCGACCGCACTAGAATATGGAACTTTTGACATGTACTTATCTTCGGCATCCGATTGTGGACATAACGCTGAAGATAGTTTAAAATGTGCAGCTAACGGAGTATTCACTGGTTTTGCATTGTGCATGTTAAAACGTTGAAGAACCTTTTCAACATACCCTTGTTGACTTAAGTATAGCTTTCCAAATTGCCTTTCCCTAATTATCTCCATTTCAATAATCCTCTTTGCTGCACCTAGATCTTTCATATCAAATTCATTATTGAGTTGACCTTTCAACTTTTCAATTTGTGCTTTATCTTTTGCCGCAATTAACATATCATCAACATAGAGTAGCAAATATATGGGTGAACCATTAACAAACTTAAGATAAACACAACTATCATAATCTGATCTTTTGAAACTTTGAGATAGCATAAAGGTGTCAAACCTCTTATACCATTGGCGGGGTGATTGTTTAAGGCCGTAAAGGGATTTCTTTAATTTACATACCAAATTTTCTTTTCCAGGAATCACAAAGCCTTCAGGTTGTTCCATATAAATTTCCTCTTCTAATTCCCGATGCAGAAATGCAGTTTTAACGTCTAATTGCTCAAGCTCGTAATCATGCATCGCAACCATACTAAGTAGAGTACGAATTGAGCTATGCTTCACAACGGGAGAGAAAACATCCATGAAGTCAATACCTGGAATTTGGCTAAAACCCTTCGCCACAAGTCTTGCTTTGAACCTTACATCTTCACTCGGGGTGATGCCCTCTTTTCTTTTGAAAATTCACTTACATTGGGCTTCTTTTCTTTTGGCAATTTTACGAGTTCCCATGTACCATTCTTGTCAAGCGACTCCATCTCATCATGCATCGCAGTTAACCATTAGTTGCATTGAGTGGAAATAATAGCTTCTGAATAAGTTGAAGGTTTCATATTACCTTCAATATCTTCTGCAACATTTAGAGCATAAGCAATGAGATTAACTTCTTCAATTAATCTCCTAGGAGCTTTGGTAGTTCTTCTAGGCCTGTCAGTTGCTATAGAACGTTGTGGTTGTTGAGCAACACCAGAATCTTCTTCCACAGTAGGTGTATCTTGGTCACCAAAATGTCCAGATGATGTGTGCTCTTGATTAACAAGCTCCTCCACCTGCACACTTGTCTTCTGTTGATTCTCGACACGAACATTAGTAGAAAAATTTTCACGAAACATTTTTTGTTCATTAAAGATAACATTTCTACTAATCACTACCTTTTTAGTTTCTGGACACCACAACTTATAGCCTTTTACACCAGATTTGTATCCTAGAAAAATGCACTTAATTGCTCTAGGATCTAACTTTCCGTTATCAGCATGAGGATAAGCAATACCAAAAAAAATCTTAAGTCTTCATACTGAGCAGGAGAGTTAGACCATACCTCAATAGGGATCTTTTTGTCAATTGTAGTGGAAGGTGACATGTTAATGAGATAACATGCAGTCGAGGTGGCTTAAGCCCAAAAAAGCTTAGATAAACCTGCATTGGATAACATGCAACGAGCTTTCGAAATAATGGTTATATTCATGCGTTCGGCTACACCGTTTTGTTGAGGAGTATAGGGTACAGTGTAGTATCTAACAATTTCTTTCGATTTGCAATACGAGTTGAACTCATTTGAACAAAATTCCATCCCATTATCTGTACGAAGCTTCTTAACCTTCTTTTTGGTCTGCTTTTCCACCATCACTTTCCACTCCTTGAATTTTGTGAATGTTTGTGATTTATGCTTCAAAAAGTAAGACCATACGTACTCTTCTAGAGTAGTCATCTATAATTGTCAACATATAGCGAGCACCACCTAGTGATTCTTCTTGAGATGGACCTCATATATCAGAATGAACATAATCCAAAATACCTCTTGTAGTATGTATGGATTTATTGAATTTCACCCTTTTGTGTTTGCCGAAAATGCAATGTTCACAAAATTCTAGTTTACCAATGTTTTTGGCATCAAGGAGTCCTCTTTTGCTCAACTCTGTCAAACCAGCTTCACTCATATGCCCAAGACGCATATGCCAAAGATTAGTAGAATCAGAAACAGATAAATGCTTTGTAGTTACAGCCGCATTACCTATTATAGTAGTACCACGAAGATGGTACAGGTTTGCAGATTTTATATCAGCCTTCATCACAATCATAGAGCCTTTTGTAACCTTTAGGACTCCACCTTCACCTGAGTACTTGTAGCCTTTAAGATCAAGAGTACTCAAAGAAATAAGATTTCTCTTCATTCCAGGAACATGTCGTACATCCTCCAAAGTTCTTATAGCACCATCAAACATCTTAACTTGAATGGAACCAATTCCTTCAATTTTATATGATGCATTGTCTCCCATAAGAACAGAACCACCTTGTATACATTTGTAACTGATAAACCATTCCTTGTTTGGGCTGATGTTAAAAGTGCACGTGGAGTCACAACTCCATTTATCATTTGTTGTACACTCAACATAAGCAACAAGCACTTCACCTTCAGAATTTTCATCAGCGACAAAGGTGGCTTTTCCGTCATCATTCGGATTAGTTTTCGGCTTAAAAGTACCAGCTTTCTTCTCCTTGTTCTTCAACTTAAAACATTCAGATATATCATGGCCTTCTTTCTTGCAATATTTGCAATATTTATTATTTGGCTTCCAATTTCTAGACTTTGAGTTGCTTCTATTGTTACTCGAGTTTCTACCCCTTTGGTTACTATTTGTGTTTTTATCGTGTTGTCTGCCACGAACAATCAAACCTTCTTCTTGAGAACTCGAACCTTCAGATGACACCATATGTTTCATTTTTTCCTTGTCATGCAAGGCTTCATAAACTTCTTCAAGTGTTAAAGTGTCACGACTGTATAATATGTATCTCTAAAGTTAGAATAAGAACTAGGCAAAGAACATAAGAGAATGAAACCTAAATCCTCACCGTCATATTTTATCTCCATGGATTGTAGATCATAAACTATTTCTTTGAAAACCTGAAGATGATCCATCATCGATCCTCCTTCTTGCAACTTATGGGAGAAAAGCTTTTGTTTCAAAACCATAACGCAACAACCGTCTTTTCTGTCAAAACCTCCTGCAATTGAGTAAACTGCAAAAATCATCCCTTTGGTTTGTACTTTTTGGCACTAATCATCCCTAACCGATACTATTGGCAATAATCATCCCTGAGCGCTGAAATGTTCGGCAAAAATCATCCCTCACCACGAATTATGGAGGGTAATTATGTCATTTAAAATACACAGGGATGATTTTTGCCAAAATATGTTTAAACCAAGGGATGATTTTTGCAATTTTACAAAAAAAATCACAATTATAATTATTTATTACTTTTTTTTTAAATTAAATCATCACTTCATTATAATAATAGAATTTACAACAAATTAGAGGGGAGCGGAGATACTATCTAGGCCTTCACTCTTTTGCGTCAAAGGCGATATTATTATTATTATTATTATTATTATTATATTTATTTAATTCTATTATATTTAATTGTAATTTACTTATTTTATTATTATTATTATTATTATTATTATTATTAGAGTAAACTGCAAAAATCATCCCTGTGGTTTGTAGTTTGTGGCACTAATCATCCCTAGCCGATACTATTGGCACTAATCATCCCTGAGTGGCAAATGTTACTAAACCCTAGTTTAACTTGTAAGACAAGATTAGGGATATGTAGAAAATTCTAGACTTTGGCCCATTGGCCCATTACTTTCAGTAACCCAAATTCGGGTCACAAATTAACACGGCTAAGATCAAACGTTGATGAATTTAAATGGCTGAGATCATTTTGGTCAACCGATCGGTAACAATATGTATATAAAATGTTTTTTGTTTTTTCTTTATTTATTTATTTCTTGTTTTCTTTCAAAAAATCAGGTGCATCTTTTATTCTATTTTTTATTTCTTTTTAATTTTATACTTTTGAATATGAAGTAGATTACTATTCAAATGGAACTCATTTTGAAGATATTGGAATTAAAACGGTTTGATATATGAATTTTCATGAGAGTTGTTTATGTTGCAAAATCTTATTGGATTTTAAAGTTTGAAAGATAGTATTTGCATTACACTTATGTCAGAAACATCAAATATATAGAAAAGTGAGTTTATCAAACATAATAATCTACGGATGTGGTTTTTAAACGTATTGGTTTTGCAATCCAAAAATGGCTAGTGACGCAGCTTGTTACCCGCTTGCCTTCCACCACTATGTAATTCCTTTTTGTGATAATATATTTTAAAATTCTTGAGTTTATATAAGATTATTTTTTCTTTCTTAAAAAAATAAATAAATAAATAATTTACATGTAACTAAAGTCATTGATTTTCTGGTTACCACTCAAAGGCAAAAATTAATCTATTTTAATGTTCACTTCTCATATAAACAAGGGGCAATTCTTAAAAGGGTCCAAAACCATATTGAAAAAATGCCTCTTTCACCTTTTTCATGTTCTTTTCTCACACTAACCCAGCGCAACTTGACAACTGAGCAACTTTATTAGAAATTGGCTGTTACTTTGGGCAACCGGTTTTTTAGTAATTTTACCCTATTATTTTATGTTAAAATAGCACTGTGGGCAACTAGTACATCAGGGCAACCAATTAATATTTTTTTGGGCAACTAGTTAGTGGGTGTAGTTTTTAATAATATTTATGTTTTTCAATTTTATTGTATTTCATTACTCGTAATATTTAGTGTGTGTATAATACACACTTAATTGATACAGAGAGAAATACTCTTCGTCTTCTCCCACTCTCTCCACTCTCTCAGCTCTTTTCACCATTATCATCTACCTCCATATTAATTGCAGTTTAGTTATTTTTGTTCTTTGTCTTAAAAAACAGTTCATAATTGTCTTCATCAACAGTTCATAATCGTCTTCAACAATAGTTGGGTGATCGGGAGTTTAAGTTTATTGTAATGGTGAAGGAAACTGAGTACTATGATGTTCTTGGAGTTAGTCCACTTGTATCGGATGATGATATTCGAAAAGCTTACTATATGAAGGTGTCTTCTTCTTTTATGTCATGATTTATGTTACATTGTCGGGTTTTATTTCCTTCCTAAGTAGTATTAAACTGATAATATTTCGATCTACTTCCATTTAAAAAGTTCATATTTGGATCTATGTGTCTTTTTTGTCCAATTTTCTTGAAGTTTATAAGTAACCAAGTATGATTGCACATAAAAAGTTAAGGTCTTTTTTTATTACTTAGACGATTTAGGATTTCGTAGAGTTTAAATACACTTTGTGTGACTATTGAGTTGGTGGTGAAACAGGCACGTCAAGTTCATCTTGATAAAAATCAAAAGATCTCAGTTGCCCGAAAGTTTCAGGCAAAGTGAATAGTACATCTTCGTATAGAATACTACTGATTATGTTTTGGGATCTCCGTGCTTCACCATGGTTTTAAAGTCGATGTTTCATTGAATATGATTTTCTTATTGAACCTTTGAAATCATTATCATGCTAAGACAATGTTAATCTATAGTTAGAGAATGTCTGCTGTGGTCACTGTAGAATTTGACAAATTATGGTCAGAAGAATGTAAGAAAGTAGTTTTGTTCATAAGTAGGTACTCGGCGAAGTTATCGATTGAGTGATCCTGTGAGAGAGATGATATGATCGGAATGCGGAAAGGGCTCTACCTAAGCATCTAAGCCTTTTTGGTTTTTTTGTGTTGTACATGACAAACATTATGTGAACAAGATTAGTATCTAGTAACGTTATCTAGTTAATTTTTATGATGATTTTTATGCAAAGTTAGGGGGACCATGCTTGATTCTGCTGTTTTTCCTGTTTTTTTGGAAGTGAGTATTTGAAGACTACATAGGGACACTAGCTGTGGGACATGGGCATTCTGGCAGCATTAAAGGGTGAAAACGGAAACCCAGAAGTTATTACGAGATGTTAAGCAAGTCTCGCACAAGTACTCTTGAATATGATTCTTTTCTTTATACTAATATTTTTTGAAATTGCTTATATGTAGACTATCCAAAGGGAAAGAGAAAGAAAAATTGGCCAGAACATTGAAAAATTTTATCCACCAATATGTTCGAGGTGATAAAGATGAATTTTTGCAACGTGCCGAGTCTGAGGTGAACGATTTCTCAAGCAGGTACTTCATGCCGCCGTTAGCTAATATATGTCCCGGGTCAAAACAGGTTGCTTCCGTTAGCCAGTATTTTAAGGCGGATATAGGCTTCTAGAAAATTTTGACCCGTTTGAGATCAAATGTAACCAACATTGATAAACTTCTCTATAAATGTTTCAACTTGATGATATGTTTTCAACTATCATTTTGGCAGCTTTTGGAGCAAATATTTTGCACACTATCGGATACATATATGAAAGACAGGCTGCACAAGAGCTCGGAAAGAAAGCCATTTATCTTGGGGTACCGTTTATGGCTGAATGGGTTAGAAACAAAGGGCATTTCTGGAAGTCACAAATTACTGATGCAAAAGGTAGCTACAAGGAACATAAAAAAGCCCGGAACTCTATTACAATATTGGCCTTGATTTTTTGTTTTTTACTGTATATAACTTCTAGATGCTTTTCAATTGATGCAACTTCAAGAAGAAGCTCGTCGGTAGTTTAAAATGGATGGAAGTGGCCCTGTAAACGATGCTGAATCGCATGTAAGATCCAACAAGGATACACTCATGAACTCATTGTGGAAACTGAATGTAGTTGACATTGAAGTTATCCTTTTACATGTTTGTCAAATGTTAGCTTATACTAAGGCCTATACATTAATTAACTTATACTATTGGCTGTGGCGTACACACAATAGAAAAACATTTATTTGTAATTCCTTTCTTATGCTATGACGCATATTATAAGTAGATGCCTTGTCCAGATCAACTTACTAATAATAGCTTATCATTAATAGAAGTTGCTTGGCTTATACTTATTAGTAGTAGTTGTATCCAAAAGTAATAAGCTAAGAAATGAGAATACTGCTTGAAGGGTTGTTTGGATTGCTTATTTTATTTTAGTTACCTATCTAATTAAAAGTAAGCTTATATGAACTATGCTTATAATAAAATTCTTAGGGGTATATTATTTTTTGTGTAGGCTTACAAAAACGCTTAATTACTCACAATATAAGCAAAGAAGATAATAAACATTTAACAACCCAAACACTTCTATTCTATTTCTGTGAAAATAGAAAAGTTGTAATAGGCCAATAAGAACAAAAACATAGAATCCCAAACAAAGTTATATAAGTAAGGGTGTGTTTGTTTGAGCTTATTTTTGGGCTTACAAGCCTATGTTTCATAAGCTCATTTTTCCATGGTTAATTTTAGGCTTAGGAAAATACGAACTTAGGGGGTGTTTGTTTTAGTTTTTACATGGGTGTTATGAGCTTATTACCTTATATAGCGAAAGTAACACATTGAAATGTTTGGATAGGCCTAAACTTACTACTCCCCCTTTCCCAGAATTATTGTCCATTGCCCACAGACAAAAAAAAAACAAAATTTAAGAAAAGTGGGATCATTACACTCTTCAATAAATCAAATATCATTCTACTTATATCGGTCGAGACAAGAAGGAGACAATTATTTTGGGACATCTCAAAATGGAACCGGGGACTATAATGGAGTAGCTTATATAAAGAAATTCTAAAAAAAACTATATTTTTCCTTCCCTTTTTTCACCTTATTTGTCATAAGGTGATCCAAACACTTAACCTTACCATATGAGCTTATAGAGACACCTAAGTTTCATAATGAGCTTATAAAACATAGGCTCAAATCAACTAATCACAAAAAGCTAGATTAAAAAGGAAAAAAAGTAGATAAGAATACTAACCAAGAAAATGAAAAGCTAGTAAGTCCACAAGAAATAGCATCTCTCCAACCACAACAAACACCAGAAGCAACCACCACCGTCCGATCATATTCTCACTCGAGTCACTAAAAACCCTCCCTACATTAACCACTTCTTCACGACCTTTCATCATATTCTGTCACCACAAAAACTAAAAACTGTCACACAAATATTTATGTGGGTGTTTTTTTAAGCTTATATACGGGCTTACGAGCTTATGTGTTTTGAGCTTATTTTGAAACTCATGAGCTTATGTAAGTTTGTTATGTCATAAAAAACTTATATGATCCTTAAAAGAGTTTCAAAATAAGCCCAAAAAGGTGATCGAGCTTATGAAACATATAAGCCTAAAACCAAATAAGCCATAAGCCCGCTATATAAACCGAAACAAACACCTAACAACTACTTTAACATCATACAACTGTCAGTCATGTTATAAATTGATAGAGGAGAAAGTATGGGTTGATTGATTAAGGGATTACTGCGAGTGTGTGTTCATGGATGGTCAATTATGTTTTTTCTGTGTGTTTCGTTAAGGTTGATGGAGGAAAAACAGTGACGATGTATGTGTTTTTAGTTTTTTGATATATAAAAAGTTAATTTTGATTAGTTAATAGTACTTTTATCAAGAAAAAATAAGTACAAGTTGCCAAGTACCTGAAAAAAAATTAACTTGTTAAAATGACAAAAATGTCCAGTTGTCAAATACATAGTTGCCCTAGTACTACTAGTTGCCCTACAGACATAAGGGTACATATACCTTACACATGTACTATATACTTTTGTACCTTTAGGGACACTTGGCAATTTCTGCATAAGTTGCATCGTCGCCGTGGTTGCACGGGTTATATTAAGAATAAAAAGTCATTTGGATGAAGAATGACATTTCACTTTTGATTTTGTACCCTTTTAAAAATTATCCCTATAAACAAACCGCCACAATAATTTTTGTAATTTACTATCTTCATTTTAAGCCTATCCACCCGACCACTTTGAGCATATTGATTATTTTGTAGCTAAAATGTTAACTTTAAGGTCAAAAGTTTCAAGCTAAGATTGATTTTTTTATTAATTAAGTAATTAGATGGAAGCTTACTAGAAAGTTCACTTAATTTGAACGTGTCTTATTATTAATATGATTACATGAAAAAGACGTCGTCATGTAGGTCTTATTTAGAAATTTTTTAAGACAATTATTGGCAAGACTCATAAAGACTTGTTTATATCATGGTAGTGTAGAGGTTTAGTCCTTGTGTTCTTTCCAAAATTTCACATATACTTCTTAGTTCTTACAAAAATAAAATGTTGGTCTATAAAGTTAGATAAACCTCACAAATTTATTATGACTCATCATTTTGTCATTTTATTGTAATCCAAAACCCTTTAGTGTTCATTTCTATAATATAAATCATAACATCCCAATGTAATTTAGGAACTGAACTTGCACTTATTAATACCTTGGGGATTAGAAGTATAACTGTTGGATTAAAAATTGAATTAGAGTGAACCCCACTTGCATTACTTAAATTGTGATTAGAATTGTAACTTTGAGCTGCAGTCATTGATTGCATTCATCATATTCTCTGCTTCTTAATCCTTCGAAAAACATGTAAGTCATCTACTCTTTTTTATATCCTGTTTTTTTATTTATTATTTAATCATTCCTTCATCTAGAAATGATATGTTTACTCTATGTTTATTATTTAGAAAGACTTATATATTTTTGTGTACTAACTACTAAGATCATGATCATGGTCTCAAAGTGATTTATTATGACATTCAAAAATTCTAAATTTTTCAGTAGTGGTTTAATCAAAATCAGATAAAAGGAAAACTAGAAATTATAGTTATGGATACTTTTAGAAAGTCAACATATGTTTCTGTATGGGAACTGAAACTATCAATAAAAACATCCTCGATCATCCATTTTAAAGAGTCAAACTGTTGAATTTTTATGAGGTTGGAAGTTTTAGTAAGTTTATAAGTGTTAAAACGTAATGTCAATCCAACTCAATAGTTTGAGATGTACAGTGGGGGATCTAAGTGATTTAATTTTGAACAAAGCTTTTTTTTTTTTTTGAGTTAATGGCATAAATGGTCAGTGTGGTTTGTCGGATTTAACGAAAATAGTCTTTAAACTTCTTTTTTTCCAGGATCCTCTCCTTGTGGTTTTGACCCGTATCAATTTGACCAACTTTTCCATTTGTTTGACCGTTAATTAGACTAAAATGACCAAACTACCCTCATACTTGTTTCTGAAATGGTCCCTAAGGTTTGTTGAATATTACGAATTTAGTTCACGCGTTAATTATTATTTTTTAATTATCAATTTGTTATTACTATTTTATTTTTATTATTTTTTCTTTGTATAGTTTTTATTTTTTTTCACTTTTTGTACTTGTTTATACGTTTTTTTAGAATTTTCTAAGTTTTCGTATGATTTTATTAGTTTTTATCCATTTTGTACGGTTTTTTATTTCTGTTTTTGTACGTTTTTGTATTTTTTTTGTACGTTTACATATGACATTTTTATCGTTTTTTTAAGCTTTTGTACGTTTTAAAAAGATGAAAACGTATAAAAAGCATCAAAACGTAGGAAAACGTATAAAAGCATACGAAAAGGTTCAAAAACGTATAAAAATGTACCAAACATAAAAAACGTATGAAAACTGATAAAAACGAATGAAAACTTATGAAAGCGTATTAAAATGAACAAAACAGAAATTTGGAAAAACATAAAAGATCGTATGAAAACGTACAAAAAGCGGACGAAAACGTTCGAAAACTGATTAAAACGGATGCAAAAGTACAAAATCGTTCAAAAACGTATCAAACGTACAAAAACATAGAGGAACGTAACAACCGTTATAAAAATGTATGAAAATTAGAAAAACGTATAAAAATAATAATAGTTAAAAAGAAAGAAAATAATAATATAAAGTTAAAAATAAAAAAAATTATAATTAACCCATGTTATCCAACAAACCACGGGGATCATTTATGAAACGCTAGTGAGGGTATTTATGTCATTTTCACTGCTTAAACCAGCAATTAATGGTCAAACCAATGGAAAAGTTGATCAAGAGACCAAACCCAGTTGAAACCACAGGGAGAGAATCCGGGAAAAAAAATTAAGGACTATTTTTCGACAGACCACAGGGACCATTTATGTAATTAACTCTTTTTAAACGGTTTTAACCGTGGTGAATTTATTACTTAAAAAATAGTTTAGTACCTACGATGTGGGTGACTCCCGCATCTCTACCCATTACATATACGGGGAAACAAACGCAACATATGTGCTTAAAAACTAAAAATGACATGCCAAACTTATGAGACATACATAGGTCATCAAACTTGACCACGGAGATTGATATCAAACACATTAACTAGCTTCAGTTGATCCTCAGTCAAACTACACTACAGTCATCCTCAAAGTCATCATCATCGTACAGTCTTCATGATAAGTCTCTCTCCATTGTTCATACAACCTCTTATTACCCACACCACTATCACTTTTAGAACTCTTGTCTACCTTGAAACTCGTTGATGCCATAAAATCTGCAATTTCATTGAACACCTCGTCCACTTCACTATCACTATCCGCATTAACAAGATCATCAACCATTTTTAGCGGCTTTCTATCATCATCTACAAGCACAAGTTTCTCATCCAACATTTGTCATTCTAGATAATTAATCCTTTCTGCTAGAGGGGTAGTAGTTGGACTGCCAAATGCCTCGGATGAAGTTCTGTGAGTAGATGAAACTACGTCAAAATTGGTCCCCTTCTCAACCAACTTTGAATTACCCCCATTTGTACCTAGAACATCATCGTTTTCAATCGTATTAAGCGTATCAAACGGGTTAGAGTTACTTACCTCTTATCTAGTCAGTACAACTTGCTTCTTCTACCACTTGAGCTAACACCATTCTTTTTAGAGACAAGTTGATAAACTTGTTTTGTGGGATTACACCCCGCATTCGGACCAACCTAAACTCCTCTAACACCTTGTCTGGGATTCTTTAAATTCTTCAACACATCCGAGACGATTTTCTTAGCGCATTCATCCAGGACATGACAAAAACCTTGCAACATGAGCATCTAGGAGGTGTCCACTCGTACTTACCACGAATAGTGTTCATAGTGTACCCCTTACCTATGAATTTAGGCATTGCAACCACAATGGTGTCTTTTGACTCAAGATCAGCTCGTAACTCAATCAAGGCTCTAGCATAACTCGACCTACCCCAAGAATCTGTGCACATAGCAGTCATATAAGAATCTAACATTAGAGGTGTGCCGAGTTTGGTTGCAATAGCACTCAATCCATCTTCCGTAAATGCGGTAATGGGAATATCATGGAACTTTACCCAAACAGGGATATTACATACGTTCTCTTTCGTAACATTTGCATCCAGTGTCCAATTTTTTAGAATCAATTCCATGTTGCGAAATAACCACGGACCATTCTCCAACATAGATTCCATCCTATTATTAAACCTAAACTTAAAGAAAAATATACCTTTAGTAGTCATCATTGATTTAACAAGGCCAAATTTACTCCAAGTATTCATAACGTAGTTCTCAACAACCGCATAAGCCACACATTTGACCAGGAAAAACCCATACACTATATTGCTAAGCCGTTCATTCACGACACCAGCCGAGTCCTTTGTGACAGCTACATCCACACCATTACGAGATGAAGCAAGCAAGGTACAAAAGTTAACAGATTTCTGACTCGTATCACCTTCCAACAATGTTGCGAACGCAATAGGTTTCGGTGCACTAGTTGTGTTAGACGAAACCAAGGTTGGGTGCTTAGCCATATCAGAACTCTCTCCATTAGGTTTACGACTTGAAGTATCCAACGTGTTAGAACCAAGAATTGCAGCAGAATTAGAATTATGTTTTATGTTCATACCCACATTAGAAGTCCAATTCGCAACCTCACCAGCACGATCAATGTTGAAACAGTTTAGCAGTGGTCTCATGTTGTTTAAGAATTCATTTAGACAAACTGTGTCAAATAAATGAATTAAGACAAAGGGTCACTTATCGACTACGAACGATAAAGAAAAATAAATATAATGAGGATATAACCTGCTTGTAAATCACATGAGGAGTAACTCCAACTGCCCATACCAACATCACAATAGCCAACATCCTAATCTTGTTTTCTTCCTTATAATATACGAACAAACACCATTAAGAGTTTACCGTTTAATAAAGTTTGATACTACTATTTTATGGAATCTGTCATGTTCCTTCTTGTTGATTATAATGGCTTACACTTGTTCTGTTATTATCTTATTCTTGTACCTTTAAACACCTCACATGTTGTAATGCCATTGTATTTATTAGTTTCTACTAGGCTAACTGTTGTGTTTTGTATCCGTTGCAGTGGAGTGATGACAGCATTTTATTTGTACAAGATTGTCACCGGAGAAAACCATTTTCCCCCGGCCAAGACTGAATGAAGGCGGTTTCAACTTGATTATAAATTTAGTATTGGATATCTGTAATCTTCATGTATTCTCAATCCTTGTGTATACCTGATATGGTGATGATGTTTTGTAATGAGAATTGTTGTGCTTCTGGGTTCACGTACTTGTTATAAAGTAATTTTTACTGTTGATATAAACATTCAACATCATAGTAGTAATGTTTCATAACATCCAAAGGTATAAAAGATTGACACCGAAACATAAAATTCATTACAAGCGTATCCGTCTCTCAAGTAGTAGAATTACAATAAACAATCTAATACTTGTTTAGACAGAATCAAATATATACAAATGGTTCCTGTTGTTACTTATGTCTACTCTACTCCAACTTACAAGTAACATGAAGACATGTTTTACTGTTGTAAGTAGGAATTTTTATCATTTACAATTAGCTAAAACGGATAGAAGTGTTTTATGGCCCTAGCCCTGGCCCTGGAGAAAAAAATCTGTAGTTTCAGTAGTAATTGGGCCTTGAATAGTCTAGGGGCAGTGACGGGCAACACAAGAAGTTGAATTTCCGTCAGCATATATCCAATCATCCTGTTCGGATATGGTCAGTAATTCAGCAAAAGATGAACCACGCCTTTCAACTTCGACGAATATATCGGGGAAGCTCGAGCCCCTGTGAAATAAGATAGACCGACATCACGATAAACCACATTGTTATGATTAAATTGAAAGTCTTTCAAGGATTTATCCAAAGTGATTCGATTTGAGACCTAAAGCGGTTAAACATCAAACAAAAAGGAAACGGTTAAAATGGGTCGAAGATCACCCAAATTCTATTTCGATACCACGTAAGTTGATAAACAGTGTCGTGTTTATTGATAATGAATAAATGATACATATATAGTTTACAAGCCCTAACAAATACAAGGTCGGGCTTTAGCCCATTACAAAATACAACTAACACCTGAGCCATTTTACTTGAAATATTGATTATTATTTTAGATATATATCTTGCATATTTGTGTAATTAGATTTGATACATGGATTACATATAAAAAAATTAGAAATTTATAGGGGAAAGTATCGGCAGATCAATCAATCTCGCCCAACCCCTACTCGAAGTACTATTGTTTATCCAAACCCATTATGTCCCATTGCTAATAAAAGAACCATTGTTTATTCAAATCGATTTGACCCGTTACCCAACCAGCCCATTTTTCAGTCTCTAGATTTAAACTTATCACTTGAAGAACATGTCCTATTCAAGGAAAAGTAGAGCAGATACCAAGCCGCTTATACAAGGCTTCATTCCACATGTTAGCAGCATATGCAAGCTGCATTTGATTCCACACGGTCATAACAGAAGCAACCTGTATCATGATCAAGAACCATTAGAAAACTTAAAACCAAAATCGGATAAAAAACTGAGTTATGGGTTAAAATTAAAACCAAGTGAAGCAGTACCAGATTAGCATTGAAAGGTGGAGGGTAATTATCACTGATAGTGTCTATCCGGCTAAATATCAAATTATGATAACCATATGGTAGGCCAATCATGCTTTGGGCATACTCCCATGCAGCAGTCTCCTTGAATTTAGCTCGAAGGTCAGGATGCAAAGGAAGTAAAGCGATATGAGGATTAGCATCATCTTCCGGTAACTCAAAGTTCCACCACTCATCCCATGGCAACAAAGCGATAACATCTTGACCCTACAATCAAAATGAAATTAACTAGTAGTCAAAATCAGAAGCTTACATCAATACATATATAGAATGACTAATGTATTAATATTATTAACTAGGGTCCTTTACATAAATTGTATATTAATAACTTAAATTAATATATTAAATATTAGATTTAAAAATGATTGTTAAGTTTACGGACAGAACAAACACAAGAGCAGGGCAGCAATTTTAAACCGGTAGCATAAAGTAGAAGCAACCATGACATAAAGTGCTGCAATCATACCCATTGGTGCACCAACCTAACCGGGGTATCTCGATGACGGTTTCCGACACTTTCTCTGGTCAACAATACATGTGTACGTATTAAGGTTCAACTAAATTACCACTCCTTTCGTGCTATAACAAAAAAGGTTCAGCTTACCATTCTAGTTGGTTTAATCTCAAAACAAGGTCCACCCCTGAATTTTAACTAACGGTGTTGTTATTGGCAATGTTTTAAAAACCGGACTGGAGATCAAATAAGCTTGAATATAAGGTTTTGGCCAAACCATTTCTACTAACAATTGCACCCTCACGATCACTTGTTCTACACATACATCCACGATATTTTTAACAAAAGATACACACAACTAAGTCAGGCATATCGTCGAACACATGCAATCCACAACATTTTTAGCAAAAAATACACACAACATAGTTAGGCATTTCGTCAAACAGTTAGTCTATAAATACAATCCGCAACCATTTAAGCACAGTCATACACCATATCCCAGTTAAAATGCACACAAAAGAGACTTAAAATAACCAAAACTAACACACATACATATACATAATTATATAATAAACGAAATAAAACTGAAAATACCCAACTCGATTACTGTTACATGATAAATTTGACGTCAGCGGTGGTAAGAGACGACGACGGTGACGGTGGTACGATTGTGGCGGGCCGCGATTGTTGTGGCGAAAGACGGTGGTACGATTGTGGCGGGGAGGGATTGTTTGTTTAAATGAATGATGGTTCAAGGTTTAATTAGTGTGTGTTTGAGTGCGTGTTTTTTTTCTTGTTAATTATGTTTTCTTTTAATGTTATTTTAATAAAAATATTCAAAATACAATTCGCATAAAAAACTAAGTAAAAAAGAAAAGTCGAATAAGTTTAAAGTCTTATTTAAAAGTATAAAAACACTATTAGAATTATCAAGTCGCATAAAATATTAGTTACTGAAGTACAAGTTGCGTAAGTTTAAACTATAAATCACATAAAAGGTACTATGTATGCCGCATAAGAAAGTACCTTATACATTTGTACTTGACTCTTACACATGTGTCTTTCTAATGATTAGTTGGACGTGGGCAAGGTTATAAATAGCGTGAAGCGTGGCGTAGCGGCATAGCCAAGCCTCAAGCTTTAGCGTGAGGCGTTGCGTCATAGCGTTTTTAAGGCGTGACTTAAGACGGCAAAAAATATTTATAGAGTGATCAATATTAGTTAGCTACTAGGCTTAAAATTGAGTAACGGATTTACTAAGCCCGAATCATATACAACCCAAAGCATAAATGCTTGTAAATAAGCTCGAATCCATGAAATATTTTAAAGCTTCAAAAAAAATCACGCTATAGTGCGCT
This sequence comes from Tanacetum coccineum, assembly GCA_026074375.1. Lineage (NCBI taxonomy): Eukaryota > Viridiplantae > Streptophyta > Magnoliopsida > Asterales > Asteraceae > Tanacetum > Tanacetum coccineum. The sequence goes on along the minus strand of BQNB010051757.1, from coordinate 19,537 downwards.
ATAGCCCGCTTTATGGCGCCTTATGGCGCTTTATTGCACGCCACGCCTCAAGATGACGCCTTGGCCTGTTTTGTAACGTGGAGGCCACGCCTCGCGCTATGACACCGCTATAGCGCGCTATTTAGAACCCTGGGCGAGGGACACATGTCACAATATATGAGTGAAGTTGCGTAGTCGCATAAGGCAATTGGCCAAATGATATAATTTTGAGGCATTTCTTGGAGCAAGCTTGCCTAATTGGGGCAGAAATATTATTAACCCTTATAAATAAGCCTGTTTTATAGGAGACGGCAATATGACTGTGAAAGTTAAAATGAATCTATATTCACAAAAGGCGTAATATCGCCTCATCTAGCACGTGCCAAGGAGTAATAGTACATTTAGTTTTGAGCTTATGATTTATATTAGGTCACTCTTTTAAACAGTTACAAACTAACTAAAACAACAATGATATCTTGATCGGCTTTGTGTGTCTATCATATTTTAAATACGAGTATATGACATGTAACCTAATACGATGGCCGGAAGTCCTGTGAAAGCAATCTCTCTACTGTCGGGTTTATCCCGATGGTAAATGTATGATCTATCTACATTTCATCTCCTCTTACCCCCGCTCTAGTAGGATTAGGATTGTTGTGGTGGTTGTTGTATTACTATTGTTTCATTAATCAAGGAATCCACTTTACGCTCCAACATTTATGTGCATATCTTTAGGATTATCCATCCAACACAATAAAATTGTACTACGCTACACACATTGAACCATTTAGTGATCATTGAAGTTTGTCAAGTGAATCCAAGTTTCATTCACTTTACCGGGTAACCTCCATTTAATATACGAGTAAAATAATTAGTTTGTGTTAGAATTGTCAATGTAATTAGAAAGAAGTTTCCAAGTACAAATATAGCTCTATACAAAGTCATCAAGCGGCGGGTCCTATGTTAATCAATTTAAATGACTATTACTAGTCTACTTCCTGCATTTGGATATTGCATTTTTCTTAATTTATAAACATAGATATATATTTTTCATACCTTTCATATTATCTAAAACCAAGGGACCAGAAATGTAAATAATTTGACTTAATTGAGGTCAACCATGTACTTGCCTTTACTCTTTGTAACTACTACATTCCATCTTCCATTCATTCACCTAACTAAACTTCACTCTCAAAGACTTGCATCTCCAATTGGTAAACTGTAAGTCTTCTCCTTATACTTTAATTACTTTTGATATTTGTCTAATTTTATAACATTACAGTATAATTATTGATCCAGTGGGCTAGATTACTTGACTCAAAACTTATTAGGTCTAATTTGGTAACTTAACCCAAAACGTTATTACTTGTTGTTCTATGTTTTTAACATCTTGTGTGGCTATTATTCTGAAACATTAGAAGAGATTATTAACCCAACAACTTATAATTTAGCCTAAGGAAGGTATGCATTAGTGTTTAATTTTGTCCATTTTTTACATAATACTGTAATAGTATAAATAAATCTGATTGAAATTAGAAACGTTAGGTGGCAAATGGGTCGGGTTGGGGTTATGGGTCATGGGTCAAACATGTCAGATTTGGGTCGAACGGATCACGGGTCAAACGGGACCCAACGGGTCTAGACGGGTATAGCGGGTCAAAAAGTGTATTGGTTTATACTTTATACTTTATACGTTTTTGTTAGAATGGGTTGGAATTGCCAGGTGTATCTACTCCTTAGATGTTATTGTAGTCCAATAACTAAATTACAGAATCACATTTTTAGTGAAACCAATTGCTATTGATAATGCCTACTCTTTCTGATGATCATTTCTTTACTTGTGAGCGCAGTGCGATCTCATTATTGACAATGGCTACTACGTCCGTTCCTCATCGCTGGAAATATGATGTCTTTGTAAGTTTTAGAGGTGAAGACATACGCAAAAACTTCATGGATCATATGTTCAACGATTTCAAGCAAAAAGGGATTTATGCTTTTAGAGATGATAGAGAATTGCCCAAAGGAGACTCTATATCTCCTCATCTCTACAAAGCCATTGAAGAATCAAGGTTTTTGATTGTTATCTTCTCCAAAAATTACGCTTCTTCATCATGGTGTCTACAGGAACTGGTCAAAATACTTGAGTGCAAGCAGATTGAATGTCCCAGATATGAGGTTCAAACTGTCTTTTATGATGTTAAACCTGACGTCGTGAGGAAACAAACTGATAGCTATGCTGAAGCTTTTGCCAAACATCAGATTTCAAATAGACCAGAGGTCGACAACTGGAAGGAAGCTTTATTCATGGCCGCTAACTTATCTGGATGGAATCTCCAAGATATGACAAATGGGTAAATTCATGCCTTTGTGTAATTAGTCATGTAGCTCTACTAAAGCTTAACACTAAGTCGTTTCTCTTACTTATTGTGTCTTTGTGGTAAACAGGTATGAGTACAAGTTCATCGATTGCATCTCCAAAGGCATACTCAAAAACTTATGTGACGGGTCCTTGCATGTTGGTGAAAACCTGGTTGGCATAGATTTCCATTTTGACAAATTAAATTTGTCACGCTTCGTTGGGTCAGATAAGGTTAACATGATTGGAATATGTGGTATAAGCGGAATAGGAAAGACGACCCTTGCCAAAGCTATTTATAACTTGATGTACATCCACTTTGATGGAAGTTGCTTTTGTGAAGGTGTCTCAAAACAACAAGGCGCAACTCAAGTCCAAATGCAAATGATTGGAAAGATCATGAAAACAGAAAATCTGAAGATATCAAGTGTTGCTGAAGGAGCTATGGTTATAAAGCAAAGGATGTCATGTCAGCGGGTCCTGCTTGTTTTTGATGACGTGGATGATCATGAGCAGTTAGAAGCTATAGCGGGTTCACATACATGGTTTTGCCCAGGACGTTTGATTATTTTCACTGCTAAGCTGCTAAGATCACATAGAGTGGATGAAATCCATGACATGGACTTTCTAGATGAGGATCGATCACTTGAGCTCTTCCGTTCCTATGCCTTTAAAGAAAAAGTTTCTTCTACAGACTTCGAAGAAGTTTCTCAGAAAGTTGTGAAATATGTGCAAGGTCACCCTCTCGATCGCCCTCAAAGTTTTGGGTCGTTTTTTATATGGCAAAACTGTGGGTCAGTGGGAAAGTGAATTGGAAAGGCTCAATGTACATCCTAATGAAAAGATACAACGGGTGCTTTGTTTAAGTTACGATGGACTTGACCCCTATCAGAAAAATATCTTACTTGATATTGCATGTTTATTCGTTGGAGAAAACAGGGATTTTGCAGCAAGCGTACTAGATGGCTGTAACTTTTTTGCAGTTACAAACATGCAAGTTCTAGTTTATAAGTCATTAATCACGATCTCGAGCAAGATGTCACTACAAATGCATGACTTGATTCAAGCAATGGCAAGGGCAATTGTTCGTGAAGAATCTATGATGCATGGGAAACAGATAAGATTGTTGATTTCATCCAACGTTTACAATGTATCTAGTCAAAATAAGGTAAAAAGTGGTATATGAATCTTTTCATTTATATTAAGTATAAGCAATTGCATATGTTACTGTTAGTAATTTAAGTTACATGTTTTTGTTTTTCCAGGTGGCAATAACTGAAGCAATTGAAGTTCTAGTGGTTTCGTTAGAGAAATTTAGTCAAAAGGTTCACATAGATGCTAATGATTTTGCACATATGAAAAAGTTGCGGATACTGAAAATCTATCAAGAGGAAAAAGTATATGAGGAGAAACTTGAATTGAAGGGCCACAATGTGATCTTCTCAGGAAATTTATATTATTTGTCCAATGTGCTAAGCTTGTTTTATTGGCATGGATGCCCTTTCAAGTATTTACCTTCAGTTTCTATCCAGAAAACATTGTGGCCATTGATCTGTCTTACAGCAACATAAAACAACTTTGGACATCACCAAAGGTATTTACTTGTACACACATGTTTTCCTATTTGAAACCTAAAGATCCGATAACTTATCTTTTTTTTCTTATTGATGTCAGTGCTTTAGAAGGTTGAAAGTAATGAAGCTAAGGTACTGTTGTAACCTAACAACCACCCCTGACTTCTCAGAGATTACAAATCTTGAAGAGCTAAGTTTTGAAGGTTGTATGAATTTGTCTACACTTCACCCATCTATTGGAATGCTTAAGAAGCTTGTTGTCTTAAATCTGATAGACTGCACACGGGTTAGGAGTTTTCCTAGCAAAGTGGAAATGGATTCTCTTCAAGTCCTGAATCTCTCAGGGTGCTTAAAAGTCGACAAATTGTCTGAAGACATGAGCAAGATCAAAAGCTTAACGGAGCTTTATGCTGACAGAACTGCCATTACAGAAGTTCCTTCTTTTGTATCCTCTCTGATAAACCTTGAATCATTGTCATTTGGTGGCCAAGGGAGGATTCAACCTAGATGGTGGACTTCAATCACTTCTCCTTTTGGTTTACTAAGTAAACAACAACATCCCCCAAGATCAGTTTCATTGGCAGGTTTACATATGTTAAAGTCTCTGAATTTAAGTTACTGCAATTTAGTACAAGTGCCTGATGGCCTTGGAGGCTTATCATGTCTAGAACATCTAAACTTGCAAGGGAACAATTTATTAGAATTGCCCGAGAGCATTGTTGGTTTACATATGCTAGAGTCTCTAAACTTGATAGGGAACAATTTTACTAGCTTGCCTGGAAGTTTGAGTCAACTTTCTCATCTTTTATTTTTTTGGGTTGATGGTTGCAAGAAGCTGGAAGTGTTGCCCGAACTTCCACCTAGCTTATTTGCTATTAGTGCACCTGATTGCACCTCCTTAAGAGAAGTGGTGGGATCATATCAAGTCCCACATTATAGGGATGATTATTTCGGAAATTGTCCAAAGCTGTTAAAGAATGATACCATTGATAGCGAGGGGTGTATTTGGAAGACTCGGTGTCTTGATTCATCTATTTCCCAAGGCTTTATTCACCAGCTTTCTGCTTTCCTTGGGTGTATGGGTTTGCAAACTAACAGATGTGAATTCTTCTTGCAAGACTCTGGGGGTATGATAGTTTAAATATATTATATCATGGGAATAGCATGCCAGAGTGGTTTACAAATACGAGTATGGAAAATCAAGTAAAGGTTGAATTAACATCAGCAGATTGGTGTTATGATAATTTTAGGGGATTTGGAACTTGTGTTGTTTTCAAGTGCAAAAAGCCTCTCAGCATATATAAAGGGTACTCTCTAAAGAACTTTGATGGAGCTTTTATCACAGAAAAGTACTTTCCCTTTGAGGATTTTTTGGTGGAGGAGGTGATAGGAACCCAAGATTCATATATGATATGGTTGTGTTATAAGAGGGATATAGAGCGATGGGAGGAAGCAAACAATTTTGTAACATTTAGTTTCTTTGAAGGGAGCAAAGATGTTGAGGTGAAGGAGTGTGGAGTAAGACTAATTTGTGATGAAGATTTGGAAAAAGAAGCAGATTTAAGTATGCTCCAATGCCTCCCAACTCCAACAACACAACATGGTGGGATATTACGCCTTTATGGGGTGTATGGTCATTTATGGTGGTCGTGGTAGTGTGGCTCAAGACCTTTATTGTGTTTCAACACCAGGTGTTTGTTTAAATGCTTATGAGAAGAAATAATTGGCAAACTATTGGTAGCTAATATATGTTGTTGGCTTGATTGTTAATATATATTGTTGGTTTTGTTTATTTGTATCTCCAATCTCCTCTTTGCTTTGGGAATAACATCTTTTGATATTTTTGTAGCCTTGGTCTGGTTCTTGTTTGGGGTAGGTGCTTGTTAGTTTGTTTGCCTGCTTGCCTCTTTGTTGTATATCCGAATGTTTGTATCCTTTTAAATTAAAGTTTTTAATACGTTTGTATCCGAATGGATATACCGGCTTGATTATCAACTAAATACAAGAGACTGTAAATTTAAAATCTTAATAATTTGGACACTCAACGTCATACAACCTTGTTTATAATCTGGATCTCCCAAGATGCTGCAAACAACTTCACCCCATTTCACATTAACATATCTCCCAAGATGAAATAACATTTGAGTCTCTGAACATAAGGTATACTTCTGAAAATCGATTTCCCAACAGGAGGAACGAGGTTACCTGACGACATTTCATTCAAAGATTACACTTTATCTCCCTTCCAGCATTGCAAAAAAAATAAAAAATTAGGCAATTATAAATGAGCAATGATATAC
>BQNB010051757.1:0-11284 GCA_026074375.1 Tanacetum coccineum | reverse complement strand
GTTTTACCGTTTCTTTTCGTTTTACATTCAAACGACCTCCGTTTTAGTTCTAGTTTTCTTTATTTTTCAAATTAAGTTAATTAGAATTTAATTTTAATTTTTAATTTAATTTAGCATTTATTTTCTTAATTTTTAGTATTTAGGTTTCCCGATACCTGATTCTGTTCCCCGTATTTTAGTATAGATTTAAATTTAGGATTTCCCTATAACTAATTTTGTTTCCCGTAGTTTTTAAGATCCCCATTTCCTATATCTATTTCCCGTAGATTCAATTAGGTTTTATTTAATTAATTCTAGTTATAATTATATCAGTATTTCCATCATATCTAAATATTCTCCATCATTCAATTTCTCATCAAACCAGGATTAATTTCAATTGCAGCCAGATTGGAATACTGGTTAAGGGCATTTGGTTGAGATTTGCATTTGTGTTATTTTATATATGTATACCGTTCGCGAATCAATTTTTGGCGCCGTTGCCGGGGAGGCATTTGCTACGATTTTTATCCGACTTTGATCTGAACTTGTCTTATTGTTAATATATCATATTAAAAAACACAAAAATATTTTTCTTTTCTTTTTATTAGTACATATCATATAAAAAAAAACCAAAAAAATCAAAATATAAAAAATTGTCCATAAAATTAAAATTCACTATTGGTAAAATACCAAAATATAATAACTCAACTGAGGTATTAATCATAATAATTCCGGTGAACTATTGAGTTCCCTAATCGAACCAAAGATTTAAAACAGCCTTCTGTGTCACTTACGATATACGGCTCACCTCATTCTGATTAAACAAGCATAAAGTGGGTATAAGTACCGAAAAATTTAACTTCTCTCACACAACAGAAGAAAAGCACACTGACAAGAAAAAAACAACAAAACAACGAAACAAACAAGAAGACCGAGAAGAAGAGACATAAGAACACACACACACACAAACCGAGAGACGCGCAAAACCAGCGCTATTCCTACTCCTCCGCTCACCTGTGCGTTTTTCATTCTGAGAGCTACCGTGAAGTAAGATTGATTATCAGGTTTAAGTTGTCTATCTGATTTTGTCCAATTGTGAAATATGTTGTTAATAAATTCGAAAAAACCAAAAATAATCTTCTTTTTCTTCGTATCAGTTAATTCTTTCCTTATCCCTCTATCTATTTAATTCTTATGACATCATTCGATTGTCGCCTTAAAGCGATTAAAGCATGTTCGGCTTGTGGAAATTTGCACACTTCAGCCTTTTGTTGTTCAAAAGAGAAACTCAAAAACAAGATTCTTGTTCCAATGCCCGAATCGTCTCAACAACACATTAAGATTGAAAGAATTTGTTTCGATTGTGGAGACCTGTTGCATGGTCTTAATTGTCTAGAATGTGACCTGACACGAAAGATATTGGAGAAAGCTTTTCAAAAGTTTCAAAATACTTCCAAGTCATCCAATGACAATTCCAACGTTGTTAATGCTCCTCGAGAGCCATTCGTTGTCAAACAAGACCCCAGTGTCAATTCCTCACAAAAATCTCCACTAATCGACCAAAAGTGTTGTTACGAGTGTGGTGATTCGTTAGATGGCATCTTTTGTCAACAATGCACTTGTAAGTCTTGTGGGAAAGGTGCTCATGTTGGTTATAATTGTCCACCGAAAACTCTGATTATCTCTAATCCGGAGCCAACCAAACAAACCATTAATGAGATCCCACAAGCTCGGAAAAGTGTGCAAATACCAAAATTTTTTGGTCAATGCCAAAAATGTGGTTTAAATGAATATGACGGAGTTTGTTTTTATTGTAAGATTCGGAGTGAAACACCAAATGTTTTAACTCCATACTCATCTAATAACACTCCCGATTATTCAAACCATTCTCCACAACCCCCGACTCATTCTTATGAGAATTTTGGAAACAATGTTCATTATGGTTACGATTGTTCACCCCAAGTTCCGTTTATCCAATCGGAACCGTGTTACAATCAAGACTTTAATTTCTCACAAAATTCTCAAAGTTTTCAACAACAATATCTTTGTTGTGACTATTGTGGAGGTCCTCATGAGACTTTTCAGTGTCAACCGATGAATGAAGACTATTATCATGAGCAAAATCCTTGCTATGATTCTAATTCTTTCGGTTTTGACCAACTTCAAACCCCGCAATTTTCCGTCAATCATCAACCTCCTCAACCAATGAGCATGGAAGCTTTGCAAGCCCAAGAGGACCTAATGAATTCGATTGAAAGCTTTCTCAAAAAGTTTAATCGTATCTCTTTTGGGAAAACGCCTAAGGTTCTATTGCAAGCTTGGGACAACTTTTTTGAAGTTAAGCACGCTCAATCCGAGGAAGTGCAAGAATTGCTTAGCAAACTTGTTCAAGATGTGAAAATCATAAGTGACGAGCTATCTGAGTACATCAATACTCCGGCTTGGAATCGCCCTCTCGTCTACTGTGATAATGATGATGACGAGGACTATACCATTGCAATCACACCCGAATCACCAACCAAAGAGCCCGTTAACTCTCTAAGTTTGGGGGACGAGCATCTTGACACTATTCCGGCAACGGAATCGGACGAATTCATAAAGTCTAGTGTCGAGAACCTTGTCCCAACCCCAATTGAGTTCGAGGATTTTTCCGACGATGAGTGTGATTTGCCTCCATATGATGATTCTTCAAAGAATCATGATTTTACTTTCTCCAACCCTCTCTTCGATATCGATGAAGATTTTACCTTAAGTGACGAGTCATTTTCCGAGGAGGACATTCCAAAAGAGAATTTTATCATTTTCTCTAATCCTCTCTTTGATCTTGATGAAGAAATTGCTTCGACTAAGGTAGATCGAATTAATGATGAGGTGCTGGAAGGCATCCATTCAATTCCACCGGGAATTGATTCTTTTGATGCTGAATCTGATCTTGTAGAATCCGTGCTAAATCGAGACATTTCGATTGATTCTTCTCCTAAGATCGATTCTCTTTCCAATGAGTTCGCCGGTGAACTCATCCTTCCTAAATCAATTCCACCAGAAATTGAGGAAGTTGAATTTGACCCGGAAGGTGATATTCTGTTTTTGGAAAGTTTGCTCTACGATAACTCTTCTCCTCGACCTCCGGAAGCTCTTCAAGCCAATTCTAATGCTATCGAATCTCTCCCTCCATCTCATATCCCCGTTGCGGATAATGATTCTCTTATGGAGGAGATTGACTTGTTTCTTGCTGATGACGGATCAATACCACCAGGTATTGAGAGTGATGATGTCGACTCCGTAGATGACGATACTTCTATTTCCCTTCCCGAGTTCGAATCGTTTTATGTTGATTATCCCAATTCGGGAAATTCAACCATTGATGTGGTGGAAGACATCCCCGTAGATGTGCCTAATGTTTTACCCACCCATCCCATCCTGGAGCAAGATTTCATACCCACTAGTGAATTTTTCGCTTATGTTGTATGGATCTTTCTCCCATTTCTTGCTTATCCGGTTATTCCGCCTTCTCTTCTCTCCTGTGGGGATGAAGACACCATATTTGATCCCGGCATTTCAAAAGTATCATTCTTCTAAGCCGGATGTATCTCATCGGAGTGGAACTTTCATGAAATTCAATACTTATCGTAGTCACTTGAATGAAAGTCCGATGATGATTTTAATTTCCACTTGTTTCCTCAAGGATCCATAAATCCTTGTGATGGGTCAAGCATCGCGACCCTAAACAAGCGCTTCGTGGGAGGCACCCCATGCTTATCCGTAGTTGTAATAAGTGTTGTTGTTGTGTAATGTAAGATAGCTGGTCTTTTCCATTACCCGTGTTTCCATGTTGTTGTTATTGTTATGTCCAGGATTGCCCGGATTGTGAAGACTCTCAGTTTTGTCATTCATCAAGAGTTTCACATCCTCAGCTTCATTTGGGAATCCGATATCCTAATCTTATCGACTAACGTTTTATATTTTGGCATACCTCATAAATGGCCTTAGGATTAATGTAATACCTTCAAAACATCAGAGACGAAGTTTAGTTCTAGTTTGGGGGTATCTTCGATTTGATTGTAGCCTGCCAGCATTGTTACCACGTTAAACCGTTTTTCCACCAAAATACCAAAAAAATGAAAAAAATTATAAAATTTCAAAATATAATAAGTGTTTTTTGTCGCAGTGTGCTTTTCTTTTGGGTAGAATAAGAATAATTTTCGAATTGATCGGGCGTGTGAGCCCTTGCTAGTTCCTTTAGCCGAGCTTTCACGAATTCTATAGACTTTGAATTTTAAATATGTGAAGAACCCGAGATATGACTAGATCGTATATATAAGTTTATGTGCTAAGCTAGATTCTGCTAAAAAAAACTTATACAGTAACTGTGTTTTCTCTCCCGTGAATTTCTAAATCCCACCTAAATATACGTACTCAATTTAATTCACCTAAGTCATCGTGTTTCAGAAAAAGCTTCAAATTTGTAAACTGAGTTTCAAAGCGTGATTTTTATAGTGATTTAAAAAGATAAATGCCAAAGAAGCATGAATATGGAAATTTTGCCAATGAAGCATGCAGTTGATATTATGGAACAAGTTAAAGATGTGTCGTGATATCCACTCGCTTTAGAACGTGGTAGGGGTTTCAAACTAAGACGTCTTTACTTCTAGGGATTTGGTGTGTCGTGTAATCTCACTTGGAAGGAAAGATTAGGTGAGGGTTCAACTAAGACACATTCCTTAGCCACTTTAGGAATAAGTGTGATGTGAATTCCAATACGACTAGAAACGGGGTGGGTTTTTTTAAAACTAAGAACATCCGGTCGTTTGGTCGTGATATCTACTCCGTTAAACCACGAAGTGGGTTCAAACTAAGGCAACGCATTCCTACGCTTTAAGAAACTTATGACTTATATATGTTGAAATATTGCAAAAAGTTCTAAAGTTTAAATCTCCGAAACTCAAGTTCGAAGTCGTTAATAAAGTTGTTGCTTTGAGTCATGATAATTTTGAATTATGACTATGGAAAATAAGTTGGCCTATGGTAAATTAAAATGAGTACAACATTCAATCGTATATCCATGTTGGAGTTGAAATTTCTAGTCATAAGTTGAGGGCTTAACAATCTAACTTATATCCGTCAATGATCTTGTTTAATTGCTTAGATTGGAATTGTGAAAAAATCTGGACGATGAATTTATCCGTATGGACTTCCGTAGATCTATCTCGGAGGGCATTCTAATTTATGATCCAGTGTTAAAATAAAGAAAGTCAAACTCTGTTAAAAAATGAGAAATCCAATATTATTAGTTGTAGTTAGTGTTAATCAAGAAAATGGTGAACACGGGGCTTTCATGTTTACTTACAATAACATTGCGTGAGGACACACAATACCTTAGTTTGGGGGATTTGATAAGTGCTTAATTACACATATCTTTTACCTCTAAAAACGAGCTTAAATGACCAAAAACAGACAAAAACTGCCAAATATATGTTTGTTTTGCAGTTGTATTGTGCAGGAAGTGGATATCTTCAAAAGACCAGAGAAAAACCAAGCCAAAATGACAAAACTGAGCATGAATGGAAAGACTGTGCAAAATCAAGGGCCAAAGTCCAAAAATGCCAAAGTCAGAGTCAATACGAAGAATCAGCAGTCAACCGGAGCCGGAACTGAAGAATAATTATGAATGCAATCTTAACCCATCTGATGGGCCGGGAAAGCACATAGTATATCTATGAAGACCCTTGTTGAAAACCAATGGGCCCTCTATCAATTTCAACCAGCCCATTTGTGTTGAAATTGACAAAGACTGTGAAGACTTTGAAGGCCCAATCCTAGCCAGTTAAAGCCAATCTCAGCCATGTGTACAAACAAAACCCACTTCACACACTTATTAGGCATGAAAAAGCCCAATAACCAAAACTGTACCTTATGTGGGCCCGTAATACAAAGGCCCAAAAGCCCTATACAGCCCAAAAGCAACAAAAGCCTACACAATCCTTTTTTTTTATAACTAAGGACCAAAAATGTAAATTTTAAAACTTTGTTTTTTAATTAAAAAATGAAAAAAATAAAGAAAAGGGGGCTAATTGCAAGTTTAAGTTGTTTATAAAGAAAATAGAAAATAAAACACAAGGAGATGTTTTGCAATTTAAACAGCAGGGACCAAATTTGCAATTTGCCAAATCTCTCTTTAACTCTTTAGTTATAAACCAGAGGGACCATTTTTGCAATTACCAAAACTCTTTTATTCTTTTAGTTATAAAACCACAGGGACTAAAGCTGTCACTTTCCAAACTTTGTTATAACTAAAATTCGGCTTAAATGAAATGAAAAGAGAGAAAGAGTTGAGGGACTATTGTTGCATCTTCTCCATACTTTCCTTTTAAACGCGAACCATAACTGTACCCTTTCCCACTTACCCGCCAAAACCTTACCACCCTCTCCCACTGTTTTCACTTCCATACCACTATCCCAAGTACCTTCCCAGCTCACCCATACCCTTTCCCCACAAACCATTACCCCTATAACCCTTCCCACTTGGAATTCACACAACCCGAAGACCCCATCAATGGCTGAGATCATGAGAAGTGAAACGAAGGGCTATGATTGCTTGGGAAGCCTTCTACACTCACAACAAGCACAAACCAAGGAGTTTCAGCCTCTATAAAAGAAAAGAAAAGCAGCCGAATACCACACACTAGTTTAACTTAGCTTATTTTTATTAAAACTTTAATTAAATTGTAACTTTAAGCTTCAGCTTGTTTTCTTATGTGTAATGTACTGTTTTGAAAGTCTAATGCAATTTCGAAGTAACTTTTGAATTTCTTGATTATTTTTTATAACTCAACTCTTTAATTCGTTGTTCATGCTTAAAGAAAGTTGTTGTTTCTTGTTTCTTATTAAACCCACTAGCATTAATATCAATTAACCTTAACTAATCTAAAGTAAAATCAAGTTAAAACGTTTTTTTTACTTATCTAAAGGGGTGTTTGGTTTAGTCTGAAAATGGGTCATAATGGGGTTTGTGATGGGTTGTAACCACTCAGCCAATTTTGGCTGAGTGTGGAGGGTTTATTAAGCTACTTTGATTACCAATTTTAGTTTGAAAATAAGTTTTTAGGTTTCTTTTATATTCTGTCAAATTTTCAATAAGCCAATATGAGCTTAAGTGCTCCAGCTGCTTATGCAGCTTAAGCACATTGAGTTTGTGCTTATGGGTGTTGTTTCTAGCCAATTTACCAACCACTTGTTGCTGTCCCTTTAATTTGACAATATAAGTCAAGTTTAGCTTTGTCATGATCTTTGAAATCCCTCAAGTTTAAGCCCCATTATCAGCAGCTTTAATTAAGCCCTAAGCTCTCAAACTTTGAAAATAAGCTCAGTGACCACCCCTTGTTATCTGTTTGTACTTGGATTTGGCCAAAAAGCTCTTTAGAGCTTATTGCATAAGCTAAAAAAGCCCTTAAGCTCACTGCCTTACTTCCCCTGGTGCTGAGCACCATAGTTTAGCCCTTTTATCTAGCTTATTTTACACTAGACTCTAGGATTTTATTGCTTTTATTTATAGCTTATTACTAGTTCTTTAATTCCCCAAAATCTTATAGCTTAATTCCTCCTCTAGTATAGCTTATTCTAGGCTTAAAGTTCCCTCTTTTCTGTTTTCTTATTAAAACTGTCACTATAGCTTAAATCATTTCTAGCTTATTTTAGGGCTTATTCTAGATACCTTTTAAAATCCTGCAACCATAACTGTACTCACCCCTTGGCGCCAAAACCTCAAACCCCCCTCTCCCACTGTTTTCTTGCAATACCACTATCCCAAGTACCACTCACAGCTCACCCATACCCATTTCCCACAACCCATTGCCCCTATAACCTCTCCCCTGGCAAAATCACACAACCCGAAGCACCCCATCAATGGCTAAGATGAAGAGAAGACAATGGAAGGCTAGGATTACCTTGGGAAGCTTTCTACACTCCACAGCAAACACAACCCATGAGCCAGAAAGGTTTTTGAGCTGCTATAAAAGAGAAGAGAACAAGCCAAAGAAAAAAAATCCCGTTTTTTACTTTCTTAGCTAAAATTTTAATTAAGTTTGTTTTAAAATTGTTGTACTCAGTTATTTTTTAAGTTTTTGTTGTAATACTTGCAGTTTTAATAGAAGTTAAGAGTTTTTGAGAAAATTGCTATTGTCGAAATTTCAAGTATGATTTAAGCTGTTTAAATCCTGTTTAAATTGTTTAAGAATGTGTTAAAGTTATTAAGTATCCCTTATAAACACCCTTTCTCAGCTTAATTTACCTAAAAACCAGTTAAAAAGCCTTTTTTATAAAATAAGGGGGTGTTTGGTTTAGTCTCAAAATGGGTCATATGGGGTCTATTATGGGTCACAAACACTCAGCCAACTTTGGCTGAGTGTGTAGGCTTTATTAAGCTACTTTAATTACCACTTTTAGTTTGAAAATAAATTTTTAAGTGTTTTTTATGTTCTGTCAAAATTTGGAATAAGCCAAATTAATCTTAAGTGCTCAAGCTGTGTAGACAGCTTAAGCACACTTTGTTGTGCTTATTTGAGTATTTCTAGCCATTTACCCCACCCCTTGTTCTGTCCCTTTTGGTTTGACCAAGTATGAGTCAAAAGGTTTGTATGCATGATCTTTGAAAACCCCCATTTTCAAGCCCCATATTCAGCAGGTTTTAGTCCACCTTATTAGCTTAAATTTTGAATATAAGTTCATTTACATGCCCTTTTAATCTGTTTTGGGTTTACTTTAGGTGAAAAGCCCTTGAGAGCTTATTTGCATAAGCCCAAAAAGCCCCTTAAGCCACTGTGTGCCTTCCCCTGGTGCTGAGCACCATAAGTGACCCCCTTATTTCTAGCTTATTTCATTTTAAGCATTAGGTTTTTATGGCTTTTTAATATAACTTATAGGTAGGTCTTTTAGGTTTAGCAGCTTAAATCCCTTAGATAGCTTATTAAGGCAGCTTAATATAAGCTTTCTAGTAGCCCTTTTTCTGTTTTCTTTTTAAAACTGTCACATAGCTTATCTTGATATCAGCTTATTTTAGGGCTTATTAGGAAGCCATAGCTTAAATATAGGATTCCCCTAGCTTATTTATCTGTTCCCCATAAGTTTCTAGCTTATTTTGTAGCTTAAATCCTAAAAAGAGAAAGATAAATAAGCCATAAGCTTAATAAGCCACTGCAGCAGCAAAACCTTACATTTCTGGCTTATTCTTTGAGATTCAGCACTTAGTGCTTTTACAAAAAAGACTCCCCATAAGCCCTTCTACAACTTTGCTTCTTTGGCTTTTTGATAATAAGCACTTTGGACCCACCTTGCATATCGGGGTCCACTTCAGGGACCATTTGTGTAATTTTCTCTTTTATAGTTATAACAGTTAATCCCCCTTGTTAGTTGTTGTTTCCCAGTTAGTTTTCCCTGTTAGTCCTTTTGTTTTAACAGCAGTTAACTTTAGTTAGTTTTATTTAATTTAATTAATTAAATTAGGTTTAAATTTAATTAGTTTAATTACTTTTAATTTAATCAGTAAAATTTGGGCATTTTTATATTTTTAGAATTGTTAACTTTTTCTTTATTTAATTTTATTTTTTTAGAATTTTTATAACTTTTATTTTTTGTCTTTTTCTATTTTCTTAGTTTTAATTAGTTATTAATCTTTAAAAATTCATAAAAAATCCAAAAATTAATAAAAAATCTACAGTGATATGTATATTTAATTTAATTAATTAAAAGATATTTAAATTTAATTAGTTTAAGTTACTTTTAATTTAGAATCAGTAACTTTTGGTCATTTTTATAATTTAGAATTGTTAACTTTTTCTTTATTTAATTTTATTTTTTCAGAATTTTTATAACTTTTATTTTTTGTCTTTTTCTATTTTCTTAGTTTTAATTAGTTTTTAATCTTTAAAAATTCATAAAAAATCCAAAAATTAATAAAAAAATATTTTTCTTTTTTACAAAATTTTCTTTTGTCATTTAGTGTCTAGGAAAAATATAAAATTTAGTGTAGGCTTTATTTTTCTTAAATTTCAGTCTTAGACCCGTTTTGTCGAGTGCGTTTTACCGTTTCTTTTCGTTTAGCATTCAAACGACCTCCGTTTTAGTTCTAGTTTTCTTTATTTTTCAAATTAAGTTAATTAGAATTTAATTTTGATTTTTAATTTAATTTAGCATTTATTTTCTTAATTTTTAGTATTTAGGGTTCCCGATACCTTATTCTGTTCCCCGTATTTAATTTAGATTTAATTTTAGGATTTCCCTATTTCCTATATTTGTTTCCCGTAGTTTTTAAGATCCCTATTTCCTATATTTGTTTCCCGTAGATTAAATTAGATTTTATTTAATTAATTTTAGTTGTAATTATATCAGTGTTCATATCATATATTCTCCATCAGTCAATTTCTCTTCAAACCAGGATAATTTTCAATTGCAGCCTCGTTGGGACATACGACCCGGGAATATCTCTTCCGGAATCTTTTTATCATTGATTCTTTCTTATATATTTAATCTCTTTGTGTAGCTTTTGACCTTTTCCCTTGGTTAAGGGCATTTGGTTGAGATTTGCATTTGAGTTGTTATATATATATACTATCTGACGAATCAATTTTTGGCGCCGCTGCCGGGGCCCAGATAGACATCTCTCGAAGCTTACTGAATGCTTTTAAGATGCCAGGCTGTTTGTTGGGCTGCTATAAAAGCAAGATTTAGAGGAAATAAGGAATCTAAGAAGATGCAGAAAAATCTCTTGAAACAACAGTTTGAGACCTTTGTTGTTGGAGCCAGAAAAGAGCTAGACTCAGCATACGATAGATTCTAGAACATTATCAGTATGCTAGAATTGTATGATGCTAAGGTATCCTGTGAAGATGCAAATTTAAAATTTCTCAGAAGTCTATCATCTGTGAGGCATGTGGTTGCTACAATGATTAGAGGACAACCTGGATTAGATGAATTAGACTTTGATGATCTTTATAACAACTTGAAGGTGTATGAGCATGAGTTGAAGGGTGCTTTAAGTTTAAATTCACAAAGCATTACTTTTATGTCTGCTGAAATCAAAGGCAGTACTTCTAGACAAAGTACTGCTGATGATAATTCTAAAATCATCACCAAAGGGTATGCTCAGGCTACACCAAGCAAATTGAAAGAAACTCTCAACTCTTCTTTCAACTCAGATGAAATCATATGTTCTTTCTTTGCTCAACAAGCTTCTATGCCTAAAACTCATGATGATGAAGACTTGCTGCAAATTGATGATGATGCTATGGAAGAAATTGACATCAGATGGCAA